>NW_004624787.1:2710612-2722909 GCF_000247695.1 Heterocephalus glaber | reverse complement strand
TCCATCTCATTTCCCTTTGGGGTTGCTGTAGGTGATCTGGAAGTCTGGTTTTGAGACTTATTTATGTGTTTTCTCATTTCAACTGGGGCGGGAGGCTGTTATCGCCTGCACAGATTACCTCCTCTGAGCTGGGTGAGGTGGGAGAGGGGCTGGGAGCAGCAGTAGGGATGGTGACCCAAAAGCCCTTTCCTGTGGGCTGGGAGTTTCCGGAGGGATGGTGGCTGGGTAACCCCTTCCTCTGGACCAGGAGCAGTGGGACGACAGCTGAGAAGCCCCTACCTCTGGGCCGGGAACAGTGGGACTCAGTACCTTGGTCTGGTGGTCTGGTGTCCTCTGCGTCTTTGTAGTGTGGAATCAGGTGGCTGCCTGTCTGCAGCAGGGTGATTAGGTGTCTTCTGCGTGACTCAGGACCTTGGTAGGGTGTGCACAGACCTGCCTGTCTGCAGTGGGCTGATTCAGTGTGTGTTCCGTGCGACTCAATAATGGCATTTTCATATTTGTGATTGTTCAACCAAGTGAAAGAAATATAATGGCAAGCATTACTACATGTATCTCTGAATTTGAATAAAACTCACATTAAATTTATTATCCAAGAAGGAACTGTACAAAAGCAGTTGCTAATAAAGAGTTTAGAAACATCATAATTATTAGAGAAGAGGAGGGGAAGAAATTGAAGTGTAATGCAGGAAGCTCCAGGGTAATTCCTTTCATATGTCATGCTGGGCTGAAGTTCCTAGGTCCCCCTTCTTCTGTTTTGCTCAGTGAGAAATATGAGCTCTTCTAGGAAGGATTTGACTTCTAATGAGGCAGGTTTATACAGCTTAAGGAGACACTGTAGGGACTAACAGTTGGAGGCTACATGCTGACACTCCCCAGGGCTGAGTGGTGCTGGGAAAACAGGCTGTACACATGCAGAAAACTGAAAGTAGACCCCATCACCATGTATTAAAAACATATCAAAATGGACCAAAGTCCTAGATATTAAAACAGAAACACTGAGGCTGCTGGAGGATAAAACAGGCAAAACTTTTAAAGACACAGACGCAAGCAAAGACTTTCTGAGTAGAAACCCAGTTGCACGAGAATCATCAAAAGAGATTATACGAAATTAAAAGCTTCTGGCTTCTGCACAACAAAGGAAACAACCAACAGAGTGAAGAGATTGCCTACACAATGGGAAGAAATATTGTCAGCTATTCTTCAGATAGAGGACTAATATCTAGAATAAAGAACTAAAATAAAAGGCCCAAACAAAAAATGGGCAAATAAAATGAATTGATACTCCTCAGAAGAAGTACAAATGGCCAATAAACACATGAAAATATGTTCAATATCTCTGGCCATTAGACAAATGCAAATGAAAACACGGAGGTTCTATTCACTCCAGAAAGAATGGTTATCATCAAGAAATCAAATAATAACAAGAGCTTGTGAGATTAAGGGGAAAAGGAACCCCTGTTCCTTTTCGATGAGAATGTAACCTAGTATAGGTACTAGGAAACAGTATGGAGATTTCTCAAAAAAACTAAAAATGGAGAGTCCAGTTGACCTAGGTACCTATGTATTTATATACCTTCTCAAAAGTGTTAAAAACGTCGTATTTCAGTGATACATGCATACCCCAATCTTTGAAGTGGCCTGCCTATATGTCTACAAGTAGATGAATGGATAAAGAAAATGCAATACTTACATACAACGGAATACTATTCTGCCATAAAGAAGGATAAATTTGAGTCATTTGTAGGAAAATGGATGCACCTTGAGACCATAATGTTAAGTGAAATAAACAAGCATGAATATCACATGGTTTCCTTACAGGAGACGCCCAAAATAAGAATAATTTAAAGAGCAAAATAAAAGATAGATAATGGGAAACAGGGAGTTAGATACTTTGTAAATGGGAAGGGAAGCAAGAGATGGAGACAAAAAGAAGGGGCGGGGGGAAGGAAAAGGAAAAGGATTAAGATGCATTACGTATATGCACCAACCTCCCACAATGAATATAATCATTATGTACTACAAACGTACTAACAAAAATTTTAAAAATTTAAGAAAAGTAACTGGATCTAGGTAGTAGCATCTACGTATCTATGAGAATACATGCCTCATGCCATATAGATCTACTTCTCTATACACACTTACAGAACAGATCCAGTTGGCCATTTCTTTCTGAGAGGAAACTTAGAAGTGTTAGTGAGACAAACTGCAGTCCCACTGCTGCACTTGAACTTGGGACCACAGTTTTTATCCATCTCCCTCTTCCACTTGCATTCTAAACAGCAGCACCATCAGCTACCCCATATGTCGGCCTTAAGAGGTTTACCTGGTGTCATGATACGGAATCTCATCCCCCTGCCCCCCGAGTGTCTGGTCACTGTGCCTTTCTCCTAACAGGGTGGCCATACATGTGCCTTTACAGTCACAATTGGCCAAGGGGATACCAAGAAGCACTCATGTGGATCACATATATATTCCTCTGGGCTCCTATTGTGTAAGAATAAGTAGCATTTCTTCCTTCTCATGATCAGGGTTACTCTCTCCTGGCAAGAAAGAAACTGTTTCTTTTGTGAAATTGCAGTTTGTGGTTCAATGGCATTCTTGCTTTGTCAGTGGGAAAATTACGTTCTCTTTGGGGAAAAGAATGTTTAACCATGCACAGGCTAGGGTTGCCAAGCTGGAGAACATACAGGCCTCAGTGTGTCACTTGGAATAATGGTAAACTGGTGGAAACTCCCGATTCCACTTTGTGAGTCTCGAGTATTCCTCCTACTGGGAATAAAACATCATAAAAAGATTAGGGGGGACAAATACAACATCTTGGAGATAGAATATAGCTTCTGAGCTCATTCTTTAGTTATACTTTTACCAGGCTGTTCTAATACTGTATTAGCTGACAGATAATGGGTTATAATATATGTGATACGGTCAGTGGATTCCATGATAAAGGTCCCAAACCCATAGCACCTTTATTATACACAGAGATCCTGGGTCTGCCACTATATTATGTGGAATCGCATGCCAGTGGCTGAAACACTGTGTAAACTCTTGGTCAGTGATACTGGTGAAGGACCTGCAGGTGGTAAAGGCAAACTCATACCACAAAATAAGTGTTTATTACTATGAAAACGAGTCACTAATTTTTCCAGGATAGAAGGCCTAGTGCAGACAATCTGTCATCTACTAGTTGGCTGTGGTTCTTCAGAAATGAAAATATCACAAGGCTAGTAAGTAATTCTTTTTGTTGTTATTGCCACTAAGTTGAACAATCATTGAGTCCAGTAGCAAGATCAGTCTTGGTCAGTGGGACTGCATACTGTTGGATGAATACATGACTTCTACCTCTGTCACCCTAGCTACATTGTTCATGCAGCCACTGTTCCAGAACCAGGATGTTGATGAGAAGGCCTGGCTAATCTTAACTGCCCATACAGGTCATTGTTTACTGTGCTGTTTAGTGCCCCTGCCATGGACAATGACTTCTATTGAGTGTTAACATGTGATACAAAGATCTTCTATTCATATTTTATGTGAGGTTGTTATGCCCATTGTATTTACCATGTAACTCCCCCAGTGTTCTAATCTTTCTCCTTCCAGGAATATGACTATTTACCAATGACGATGAATCTATATGTATTGTAAATGTGGGATAACTTTCTTTACACGCATAAAGAATTACAATATGAACTTCCTTAAATTCTGTTATGGCTTCTATCTGTATGTCCCCCCAAAGCCTAATGTGCTCATACATGCGGCTTTATGGAGCTGGTTGAATCTAGGGTGTATGATACTGGGATTAAGGGCACGTGGTACTAAATTAGTCCATTGATTGGAATTAGCATAGTTCTGAGGGTGGCTGAATGGATTTACAAAGACAGAAGCCCCACCCTGGAGGTGGGTAGCACCACCCAAAAGTATTGTAGTCTGGATAAGATAAAAAGGAAAGTCAGGTTCCTTGCTGCTTGCTGGTTCACTTCCTCCCACCTGCTTTGCCATGGACTGTTTTCTCTCTGCAAAGCCCCTCTTCCATGTGACCCTGCCTTGAAGCCAGCTGACTATGGAAGGAAATCTCTCCAAACTGTGAGCTGAGACAAACTTTTCCTTTTTTAACTTTTGTGTGTCAGGCATTTTGTCTCAGCAATGAGAAAAGTAACTAAGACAAGTTCTATCCACTTGAATGGATTTTTTTCTTTACCACTATCTGTGTAGGTAATTAGTGTGTGAGGCTATATTTCAGTTACCATCCATTTTAATCTTTTATCTACATACTAAGCCAATCCATCTGTAAACAAATCTCAGGCTTTTTTTTTTTTGTCCTCTTTCAGCTGGTAATAAGAATTTTTCCAATACCTATCAGAGAGAGCCAAAGGAGTGGTAGTTATGTAACAGTGATGGTTAGTATGGCAGTCTGGACTACCTGCCAAGAAGCTTACTTGTGGCCACTATTATTCATGCTCAGTCTTGAATACCTCACTGCCCTCTTACCTCGGATTTTTGTTTGATTTAATCAACACTAAGATTCAGTGACTTTCACATGCTGTAACTCATGATAAGTAGCTCTGTTTATATGGTCACGCAGTATACTATGGGCAATCATTGCATCTCCTTATGAGCCCAATAGTACACCAGAAGTTGTTTTCCGAAAGGAATATAATTTGTTGCTGATGGCATGACCTTTTTTCACAACACTAGGAGCCTGTATTGTGAATTTTCTACTAGGGTTTGCCAAAATTTCCATTTAGAATCTTTTCCTGCTGTTGATCCTTCCAACATGATAATGTCGGCAAATCTTACAGCCTAAGCAGAGCCTTTGTAAACTCTGGGTCTCCTTCAAGGCCAATAATCTTTTATATAATATTATCTCCATAAGTATCACACATTTTCAAAGCTGATAATTGGATAAGAATAGTATTCTAAAGTATAGAGTTCACTGCTTTTAAAACCTGAAGAGATTACCTTGTCTTTTACATTGTAGGGATGTCCCAGAATGGGACTAGAGGACTCAGAATTTTAAGGGTATGGTTCTCCCTGAATTTTTGTAGAGTTTATCTTCTATTTCAGGACTTTGTGTCTTCCCAAGCCTTATATGTGCTAATTATTTCTTGCTTCTTATGACCAAAGAGGTCAGCTAGTTTTCACACCTGGTGTTCACTTGTCTATTGCTTTCCCTCAGCTGTGTGTTTTCTTTCTCTAATGTATAAATTGCATTTAGCTATAGTCCTCCAATCCCATTATCTTTCCTTTTAAAATGAAGGGTGTTACCCCATTCTCAGGTCATAGTCTGTTTAATCTCTTAAAAGCTTTATTGAGATAAAAATTGACATGCCACATAAGACATCAATTTAAAGTATTTATTCGATGTTTTTTAGTATATTCAGTGTTGTACAACCTTCACTATAATCTAACTTTACACTATTTCTCTTCTTCCTGAAAGAAACTCTATCCATTAGCAATTATCCATACCCTCCCTACCTGACCCTAAGAAAGCACGAACTTTTTATTTATATTAATTTGGCTACTCAGGAGATTTGATATAGAAGGAATAATACAATGTGTGTTTCTCTGTGACTAGTTTCACTTAGCACTAGTTTATTTTTTAATTCAATACATGTGGGATCATGTTTCAGCAGTTCATATCTTTTCATTCTCTAATATAATATTCAATTTTAGGGAAACAGCACATTTTGCTTATCCATTCACTAGTCGATGAACATTTAGCTTTATTTCACTTTGGGCTATTGTGAATAATGCTACTACAAACATTTTTATATAAGTTTTTGTGTAGAAATATTGTGGGCGGCAGAGAAAGGAGACGTTACTAGAACCTCTACAGTAAGTCCTAGTCTCCTGCGAGCCATGAGAGTGCAAGGTGAATTAACTTAAAAGATAGAAAAAATGAGACTTAGAGAAGAAGCTGAGCTTTGGGCTTGATCAGTGCTGCTCTGGGTGGCAAATACAAAAGCCCCTGAGCTTGCCTCACCTTTATTCAGTACAGCAGGAGAAACAAACGGAACAGATGACTCAGGGGGCAGTGTAAATCCTAGAACAATGAGAAACTATGAAGATGAAGATTTTGTTCCTCCCAGGATGTCCTTAGCTGGTGTAATCCTGTCCTGGAGCATCACAGCATCACCAGACCATTGAGGTTTTATCTGTGACTGGAGGCCAAAATGGAGTTATATCTTGACATGCCATAGCTGGCCTGTAGGCAGGAGAACTACGCCTAATCAAGTGATTTTCCCCAAAATTATGTAGAATTGCTCCCAACAAAATATATTTTCAGTTTTTAGGTATATATCTAGGAGTGGAATGGAAAGATCATATAGTAATTCTACGACTACCCTATTATCTTCCATGAGTATCACACATCTAGTACAATGAACCTGTCAGTGCATTTCTTTCCACTGATATACCCTATTAATTCAACACTATGGAAAATTTCAAAAATTTATTAACCATCTTTTGCAAAAAGCTCACCAGCCCCACTTACCACCAAGAGTCTTCCTCCTAGCCTGTTAGGTGATGAGTGACCTCGATGCAAAACACTGTTTCATTGCCTATTTTCTCAAATATTTCCTGGTACTAACTGCTTTTCAGAAGCAGATGTAAAACAGAGTTTGAGACGCACGAGATTTATTAGGAATCAACATTTGTTAAGGGAGATGAAGGGGGATCAGGAAGATAAGGAAGTCAAAATGAAAAACAGGCCTGGCACTTTTGTCCAACCTGGTGAAGAGCTTTGGAACAACCATTGTTCACCATTCTGCTCTGATTTGGATTTAAATGGTCAGTTCTTTATGCCCTCCCTTGACACAGCTACCAAATGTGGGCCAACCTCAAAAGAGGCTGACTCTATTAAGGCTATTCTCAGAAAGTGACACTGGAGACTACCTGCTGACTTCCCTCCCCAAAACTAAACATCAGATTTTTCCTTCTTGACAATCTGGGTGCCATACCTTCTTTGCCACATATGTTATACTTTAGTGGCCTTCCTAATAGTTATTCTACTTATATTAAGTAGCTTGTGATCATGTTGTTTAATATCCAAAATATTCAGTAATTAAGTGATAAATATAAAGTGTCAATAGATAACACATGTAGAATTTAATTGCTTTTCAATCTCATACACATTTCATTAGTGCATATTAATTATACAGACTATTAGATTACATTGTGATATTTTCATTATACATATAACATACTTTAATTCCATTCATATTCCCATTAACCTCCCTTCCCTCCCCTACAAATCTCCCTGATCCCCCTTCTTTGGTCTGTCTTACCTTTATGTTTTTTCTCCCTATTTCTATTTTTGCTATTTGTTTTCTGTAGAAATAGAAGTACAAATTAGTTTCTCCTGATAAAACATAAAACTGAATATAGTCTGAGAGGTTCAATTGTCCTTGAATAGAAAAACTAGGAAAAAATCTATCTATCTATCTATCTATCTTCTTCTTCATCATCATCATCATCATCATCATCATCTACCTATCATCTAAAATCTACCTACCTACCTATCTACTTGACGAGTTGGCTTTTACTTAACACTCTAGTAAATGTAGATATTGCTTAAAGTCATTTTCTGATTTGAAAACCTTATCAGTGATAGTCACTTAATATCAGGCCAAAGAAATTTATTACAAAGTAAAAGGTAAGATTTCACACAGAGGTCACTGGCCTTGAGGAGAATCATAGATACATTTCTAACATTTTTCTAACCTTTGGATATTCAGACATGACTCAATATTCAGTTCTTACATTAAAAATGCACTGATCTTTCATATCTTGGACATTCCCTCTGTTGTGTGGAAGTAACTGAAATAAAATATAGTATAATAACACTTTGAAAAACCTAAATCAATTTAGAAATTTTTGCTAAAGTGAAAGAAATTACTTATGAAAAACACA
Organism: Heterocephalus glaber; assembly: GCF_000247695.1. The sequence continues at coordinate 2,715,004 of NW_004624787.1, read as the reverse complement.
TTGTGTTGGTATTCCCTACTGAAGTGGCATGTATATTACCAATGTAGACTTAATATGAAGTAGCTTTCAAATATGCTTATTTAGAGGTGAATAATAACAATAAATTCTTTAAACACATTTATATATTGCCTACTAGGCAGTGACTTTCTCATAGAATATATAACTCACTTATTACCCACTTAATTACATTGTTAACTATGGGATTTTCATATATGGCTTTTACTATGTTAAGTTTCTATTCTATTTTATTGAGAGTTTTAATCATGAATGGATGCTGGACTTTATCAAATGCTGTTTCCACATCTATTGAGATGATCAAGTGTTTTTTTTTCTTTGCTTTTGTTTATGTGTTATATTACATTGATTGATTTATGAATGTTAAGCCATCTTAAATTCTACTTGGTCATGGTATATGATTTTTTTTTTGTACCGGGGATTGAACTCGGGCCCTTCCACTTGCGCAGCAGGTGGCGAAACCACTGAGCTAAATCCCTGGCCCTTATATGATCTTAATATACTATTGAAATAAATTTGCTAGTATTATGTTGAGAATTTTACATTTATGTTAAATAGGAATTTTGATCTGTAGAATTATTTTCTTGTACTGCCTTTTTCTAATTTTGTTATGAGGATGATACCCTCATAGAATGTATTTGGAAGGGTTCTTTTTTTGGGAAAAATATCTAAAGTGATTGTATTAATTCTTTGAATGTTTAGTTAAAACCATCTGGTCTTCTGGTTTTCTTTTTTGGGAGATTTTTGCTTAAAGATTTGATCTCATTATTTATTGCTGTTCTGTTTTGGCTTTCTAATTCTTCCTGATTCAGTTTTGGTAGGTTGTATATTTCTAGGATTTTCCCCCATTTTTCCTAGGTTATACAGTTTTCAGCATATAGCTTTCATAATATTCTTTATGATTTTTAAATTTCTGAAGCATACATTGCAATGTCTCTTCTATAATTTGCTTTTATTTATTTGAGTCTTTTTTCTTAGTCTAGCTATGAATTTGTCAATTTTCTTTATAATTTCAAACAAAAAACTCTTAGTTTTGCTGATTTTTTTCTATTACTGTTTTATTCTCCATTTGATCTAGTATTTCTCTACCTTTTATTGTTTCCTTCCTTCTGATAACTTTGGGGTTAGGTTTTGGTTATTTTTCTAATTCCTTAACATGAAAAGTTAGCTTGTTTATTTGAGATCTTTCTTATATTATAAAGTAAATATTTATTAGTACTATACAACCTTTCAACTTAATACTACCTTTGTTGAATCCCATTGGTTTTAGTATATTATTTTTCACATTTTTGTTTGTCAAGATACTTTTAAAATTCCCTTCTGATTTCTTGTTTGACCCAATGTGTGACTAGGAGTATATTGTTTATTTCTATGTATTAGTGAATTTCTGATTTTTTACTGTTATTGATTTCTAGTTTCATTCTACTGTGGTCGGAAAAGATACTTGAAATGACTTTGATCTTCTTAAATTTGTTAAGATATATTTTTGTGACCTAATATGTAATCTATATTGGAGAATCCCCATGTACTTTTCAGAAAAATGTTTATGTTTCTGCTGTTATGGGGAAATTTTTGTACAAGTCTGCTACATCCATTTGTACTACAGTGTTGTTCCAGTCAGTTGTTTCTTTATTGATTTTCTGTCTGGATGCTCCATTCATTGTTGTAAAAGAGGTATTTGAAGTCCCACGTTATTATTGTGTTGCTGTCAATTTCTGTTGTCAGATCTGTCAATATTTGCTTTATATATTTAGCTGCTCTGATGTTAGGTGGAGAATATGAATATATATATATATAATCTTCCTGTTGAACTGATCCTTTTTTATTTATATGATGATGTTTTTGCTCTGTATAGACAATTATAGACAAAATCTATTTTACCCAATGTAAATATAGACAGTTTTGCATAGATATCTTTATATACCAGGTATGTATAACTAAGAAAATCTTCTTTGAATCTATAGTTTATATGGGAAGCAGGAATAATAAATTCCCTAATATTGCCTTGCTGATATTTCTGAAATAGAAGATTTTCTCCATAAAATTATTTTCTTCAAGTTGAGCTCCAAAGCTTTTAGTAGAACTAGTTTACCTCTGCTGATTGCAACATTTTTGACAACCATATATACCAGGTATGTATAACTAAGAAAATCTTCTTTGAATCTATAGTTTATATGGGAAGCAGGAATAATAAATTCCCTAATATTGCCTTGCTGATATTTCTGAAATAGAAGATTTTCTCCATAAAATTATTTTCTTCAAGTTGAGCTCCAAAGCTTTTAGTAGAACTAGTTTACCTCTGCTGATTGCAACATTTTTGACAACCATAAATAGACCTTAAAGCATAATATGAATCAATAATAATTTAGCAAACTATATAATCTACATTAGTAAATCATTTCTGAGTCCTGAACTAAAATCTATTTTTTTCTCGTCAGTACCAGAGAACACAACAGCTAAAGCAGCTAAACCATAACAGCTAATGCAGGACTTTTTATTTCATTTTGTCCATGATAATTTCATTCAATTAAAAAGTATGTGATAAGTTCATAATACTTCTCTCTTCTTTAACTTTCCCTAAGGTTTTGGAACTTAAAACATACATACAAGTTAATTTTTAACCTCTATTATCAGGAATAATTTGCTGCCTAGAAATAAATTCAATTCATTATCAATATATTAAGTATCTGTTATGAACTATTCAGTGCATCAGAGATTAAAAGACAAATAGAGTATTACTTTAATTTTAATAATTACAGCTGTACAGTGGTACCTTGGTTCATGAACTTAATTATTTCCATGATTCTGGTTGCAAACCGAATTGGACAAAAACTGAATCAAATTTTCTCAAAAGGTCAATATTGAACTTAAACATTGAATTTTATTTGGTTCTCATCCAATGTGGTTTGTGACCAGAATCGTGGAAAGAATGAAGTTCATGAATGGAGCTACCTTGTATATATGACTAGACACGCAGCCTACAGTTTGAACCACTCCATAACCACCAAAAACTCCAATAACATGTTTCCTTTTTATATTAAGAAGTAGATAATGTAAACTCAAATACTCACTCCTTCTCTTCCATTCAGATATAAAAATAACAACACCAAAGTCCTCTTTTATTTCTTTCATTGGCTGTAATCTTTGTTCTTCTTCACTTCCTTTCTAAAATCTTTTTTCTTCGCTCTTTCTCTCATCTTCTACAACCTAGACCAGTGATGGTGAACTTATGGTGCACATGTTATTTGTTTTTATAGAAGACAAAAGATGTTAATGTAGGAGTTGGTTTTTTTTCTAAACTAAAACCTCAGTATTCAGGGTTAATTGCAGGGTAGGCATACTGCAGTAAACAAGTGGGTTGTGGGTTGGCACTCATCTCTAAAAGGTTAGCCATCACGTCCCCAGACTATTTGTCATCAGAACAAATAGTCTTCCTGAGTCTTCAGGAAGTCACTGAAAAATGTATGAAACTGTTCAAACAAGTTTTAACTTATATGATTGTTATATGATTGGTTCTGTAGAGCTAATATAATGATAATTGTTCTCTTCTTGTAAAGCACCAAGACTAATAATAATACACTGAGTATGTTGAAGAAATGTATAAACATTTAAAACAATGCCAAAGTTACATCACAGGGACATATGTACTAAGTAAAGAGTTCTCCATGGTGGCAACAGTTTTTCTATCCTAAATACTCTCCAAACTTCAGCACAAAACAATAGAAACATGAGAGGAAAAAAAGGGAACAAGATACATCCAAAAACTTAACCCTCCAAAAGCTAATAATGCTGGCATTGAAGTAGAGGAAATTCTAGGCAAAGAATTCAAAAACTAAATGGTTAAAATGAAGAGATCAAAGATGAAACAAAGAAATACTTATGATGTTCAGTGAGCTCAAAGATAAAAATGATCAAAGAATTTAATTAACAAAAAGTTCAATGAGCTTAAACAAGACAAACCAGAAGCAGACTTAAAGAAAACAAGATATGAGTGATCCTTTTAGTAAGGAATTAGAGATTATGAAAATAAATCAATCAGAAATCAAGGATACAAAAAGTTCAATTGAAAGTATGAGCAGTAAGATGAGCAATGTGAGGAGAGTGTCAGAATTTGAAGACAAGTTTAATGGCTAAGGTGTTGTGATTGCTTTCCTGGTATAATGAAAATGAGACAGCCTCAGAGTCATTAGAAACACAAAACCTAAAGACCAGCTATATCTGGATGACACCTCTGAAAAGCAATCATTCCACAAGGGTTCTAAATGTAAGCAACAAAGATACTTACAATAAGCAATATTGAAGTATCAACCCAGGAGTTAAACCAAGGACAGTACCAAAAACAAAAATGAGAAGACATTTAAGCAAGGCACAAACTCA
>NW_004624787.1:2682086-2709067 GCF_000247695.1 Heterocephalus glaber | reverse complement strand
CCAAATACAAATGCCCCTAACTATACAAAACAAATATTAACGGACATGAAACACCAAATAAGCACTAATACAAATGTAGTTGGGGACCTCAATATACCACTGTCACAAATAGACAGATCATCTAGACAAAAAAGTCAACAACAAAATTCTAGAACTGAACCAAGCTATTGAACAAATGGACTAATAGATGTTTACAGTGTTCCACCCCACAGAATCAGAATATATATTCTTTTCAGCTGCACATGGGTCATTCTCCAAAACAGACCACATGCTACCTCACAGGACATGTTTAAGCAAATGTAAAATAACTGAAGTTACCCCCAGTATATTATCAGACCATAGTGCAATAAAGTTGGAGATTAATAGCATAAGAAACTGCAAAACTCCCACAAACACATGGAAATTGAATAACACTCTCTTGAACAACCAATGGGTCACAGAGGAAATTAAAGAAGAAATTAGATAGTTTCTACAAGTAAATGATAATGCCAGTACAACATACAGGAATCTATGGGACACAATGAAAGCAGATCTCCGAGGGAAATTCATAGCAGTGAATGCCCATATTAGCAAAACAGAGAGAACACAAATAAATAACCTAATGCAGAACATCAACCTCCTACAAAAAGAAGAGCATGACAAACCCAAAGCTCGTACAAGAGAGGAAATTATAAAGATCAGAGCAGAAAACAATACAGTGGAGTCTAAGAGAACAATATAAAACAACAACGAATTGAAGAGTTGGTTTTTCAAAAGAATAAATAAAACTTTTAGCCAAACTTAACAAAAAAAGGAATGAAAAGGCTCAAATCCATGTGATTAAGAATGAAAAAGGTGAAGTCACAACAGATCCAGCAGAAATCCAGAGGATCATCAATACCTACTTCGAGAACCTGTACTCTAATAAAATGGAAAGCACAGAAGAAATGAACAGATTCCTAGATACATATGAATTGTTAAAGATAAATGAGCAAGATATAAAAATTCTACACATGCCAATTACAATGAATGAAATTGAAAATGTAATAAAAAATTTATCAACAAAGAAAAGCCCAGGTCCGGATGGCTTCACTGCTGAATTCTACAAGACATTTAAAGAAGAACTATCGCCATTACTCTTTAAACTCATCAAAGAAATTGAAAGGGAAGCAATACTTCCAAATTCATTCCTGAGAAGGAAGTGTTACTTGGATTCCAAATCCAGGGAAAGATCCAACCAAAAAAGAGAACTATAGGCCAATCTCCCTAATGAACATAGATGCAAAAATCCTCAACAAGATACTGGCAAACAGAATACAGAGGGTCATCAAGAAGATCATACACCCTGACCAAGTCAGATTTCTCCCAGGGATACAAGGATGGTTGAACATATGTAAATCAATAAATGTAATACACTATATTAACAGAGTCAAGGATAAAACCATATGATCATCTCAAGAGATGCAGAAAAAGCATTCGACAAAATCCAACACCCATTCATGCTAAAACCCTACAGAAAATTGGAATACAAGGTCTTTATCTTAACCTGATTAAGGCTATCTATTAAAAACCAACAGCCAACATCATACTAAATGGTCAAAAACTGAAAACTTTCACGCTAAATCAGGAACAAGACAAAGATGCCTACTATCACCACTCCTGTTCAATATAGTTCTGGAATCATAAGCCACAGCAATTAGAAAAGAGAAAGACATAACAGGAATAAAGATAGGAAAGGAAGAAGTTAAACTGTCATTATTTGCTGATGATATGATACTTCACATAGAAGATCCAAAAAACTCTGCCCAAAGACTTCTAGACTTAATTGACACATTCAGTAGAGTAGCTGGATAGAAGGCCCAAAAACTCTGCCAAAAGACTTCTAGACTTAATTGACACATTCAGCAGAGTAGCTGGATACAAGGTCAACACTCAAAAAACAATAGCCTTCTTGTACACAAATAACAGACTCACTGAGAGAGAAATTAGGGAAACAATTCCTTTTACAATAGCATCCAAAAAAATGAAATATCTAGGAAACAAAAGACCTCTACAAAGAAAACTACAGTACTCAGCTTCTGCACTGCAAGAGAAACCACCAACAGAGTTAAGAGACAACGTACACTGTGGGAAAAATATTTCAGCAGCTGTACCTCAGACAAAGGACTACTATCTAGAATATATAAAGAACCAAAAAAAATCAAACCCCCCAAATTTAAAGACCCAATTAAAAAATGGGCGTATGAAATGAACATTTCTCAAAGAAGTAAAAGCAGCAAATAAATATATGAAAAAATGTTACACATCACTGGTCATTTGATAAGCGCAGATGAAAACAATACTGAGATTCCACCTCACCCCAGAAAGAATGGCTGCTATCAAGAAATCAACCAATAACAAATGCTGGCAGAGGTGTGGGGAGAAAGAAACGCTCCTCCATTGTTGGTTGGAGTGAAGACTGGTCCAACCACTGTGGAAATCAGTATGGAGATACCTCAAAGAACTAGGACTAGAGGTCCCATTTGATCCAGCTATTCCCATGCTGAGTATCTTCCCATCTTCCCAAAAGAATTAAAAGAATCATACCACAGCGATATATGTGCACCCATGTTTATAGCAGCACAGTTTGTAATAGCTAAAGCTTGGAAACAGCCCAAGTGCCCATCAACTGGAAACTGGATAAAGAAGATGTGGTTTTTTTTATAAAATGGAGTACTACTCAGCCATAAAGAACAAGAAACTAGAGTCATTTATAGCTAAATGGATGCATATTGAGGCCATACTCTTAAATGAAATAAATAGGACACACGTGTGTAAATACTGAATAGTTTCTTTAGTGTGAGAAACTGAAAGTGTAATTAAGGATTAAAAGGATTAAAATGAATAATTGATAATTTGAAAGAGGAAGAAAAGGTCCAAAGGCATAGGGGAAGTTGGAAGGGAAGAGGAAAGCTAAGAAGGGAAAGGAAAAATTTTGAGAAAAGGAAAAAATGGAAATAAAGTGTTTGTAAATAGTGAAGGGTGGAGGGGGTGGAGGGAGTACAGAGATTCAGGAAAAAATAAGAACCAAGATACATCATGTACAGGTACAAGCACCCAATGATAAATGTAAACGTATTGTATATCTAAAATGTACCAAGAAAAGAATTTAAGCAAAAAAATGACACATTATAGTAAAAATTTCAAAAATCCAGCCCAAAGACAATATTAAAGGCTCTTAGAGAACAAGATAATGTAACCTAAAAAGGCAAGCCTATCAAAATAACAGGAGATTTATCAACAGAAACCTTAAAGGCCAAGAAGAAGTGGGTGAAATTTTTTAAGCCTGTAAAGAAAACAATTTCCAATTCAGACTACTATATCACACAATATTACACTTCAAAAATGATGGAGAAACAATGATTTTCCATGACAAAGCAAACCTAAACTGATTCTTGACCACTAAACCAGCATTACATAAAGTAGTTAAGGGAATCCTAACAGAGACAGGAAGGTCATCATTGCTAAAGAGTACCTCATCTAACTGGGAGAGCAGTTATAAGGAAAAAAAAACGAAGGAATCAGCACTGCAAAAATAATGTGATGATAGGATTCAGTAAAAATACATTATAATTATAACACACAATGTTAATGATCTTTATTCTCTAATTAAAGACACAGGGTGGCAGACTGGATCATAAAACAAAACACATCCATAAGCTGTTTGTTAGAGACATACCTCATTCACAAAAATACATAAACTAAAAGTAAAAAGGTAGAAAATGATACTCTATGCAACTAGAATTCAAAAGGGGTAGTTATCTTATTTTGAGACCAAGTGTAATTGAAGTCGAAATTATTCAGAAGAAACAAAGAATATTACTACGTAATGGTGGAGGTAACATTTCAGCAGTAAGAGATAACAACTGTAAACATATGTGCACCCAATTTCATAAAACAAAAACCCCTGAACATAAAAGGACAGATACAGTAGACACCAACAAAACATGCAATCATAGTATTTTAACAGTGTCATCACAGTTACACATAGGTCAACCAGACAAAAAAATCAATAAAAAATATCAGAATTGAACAATATAAACCAAAAATGGGTATCTACAGACTTTTTTGTTGAACAAAAGAATACACTCTTTTCTCAGCAGCACACAGAACTTTCTCAATAAATAGACCACATCTTAAATGATAAAGCGTGTCTAAATAAATACAAAAGCATTGAAATGATCTCCTGCATAGTACTGAATGATAATGAAACAAAACTTAGAAATCAACAGCAAAAGAAATCACAGAAACTACACAAACACACAGAGTTTAAATAAAACTATCTTGAATAATAGATGGGTCACAGAAGAAATCAAGGAAGAAATTTAAAAATTCCTACAATCAAATGAAAATGGAAGCACAATGTACCAAATCATATGGAACACAATTAAAATAGTTATAATAGGGAAGTTTATATCTGTGGATGCTCATATTAAAAAAAGAATAGACTTATTCCAAATAAATAAACTAGTGATGCATTTCAAGGGCCTAGAAAAGTAAAAGCAATCCAAATCCAAAACTTGTAAAAGGATATAAATTATGAAGATCAGAATGGAAATTAATAAAATTGATGATACAGAAAACAACACAAAGGATCAGTGAATCAAATCAATCCACGAGTTGCTGTCTTGAAAAGATAAACAAGATTTATAAGCCCTTAGTCAAACTTACACCAAAAAAGGGAAACAATGCAATTAGAAATGTAAAAGTTGAAATAAGGACCACTCAAATCCAGAGGATTATAAGAAACTATTTTAAAAACTTATATTCCAGTAAATTGAAGAATCTAGAAGAAATGGATAACTTTCTAGACACGTACCAAGAAACACAACCAAGAAAATAGAAAAATCTTAAATAAACCAATAAGAGACAATAAAGCAGTAATAAAAACTTTACCAACTAAGAAAAGTCCATGATTTTATGATTCACCACTGACTTTTACAAGAAATTCAGGGAAGAACTAATGCCAATACTTCTCATATTCTTCTATGAAATCAAAAGGGACTGAACACTGCCAAATTCATTCCTTGAAGGTAGGGTTACTCAGATAACAAAACTGGAAAAAGATTCAATTAAAAAATTACAGATAAATTCCTTAATAAATATAGATGCAAAAATCCTCAATATGATACTTGCAAAAAGAATGCAGTAAGTCACTAAAAAAGTTATACATCACGATCAACTTGGCTTCATCACATCACATGGATAAAAGGATAGTTCAACATGCATAAAACATAAATGTATTACATCATGCAAACATAAGCCAGGATGAAAATCACATCATTATCTTAATAGATGAAGAAAAAGCTTTGACAAAATCGTACATGCATTCGTGTTGAAAACACTGGCATAAATAGGTATAGCCGATAGCAAAAGCCGTTTATGACAATCTTATTGCCAACTTCATACTAAATGGAGAAAAATTGAAAAAGCATTCTCTCTAAAATCAAGAAGAAAACAAGATTATCCATTCTCATCACTTCTGCTTAATATAGTACTTGGAAGGAAAACAAATAGAAAATGAAAAAGCCAAAGTATTTGTGTTGAAGATGACATGATACTTTACATGGATGATGCAAAAAACTCCACCACAAAATTCTTAGAACAAATAAATTTAGCAAAGCAACAGGATAAAAATCAATACACAAAAATTAATAGCATTCCTTTGCACCAAAAATGGACCCACTGGGGAAAAATAAGGAAAATAATCCCATTCACAGTAGTTTAAAAAATTAAATACCTAGAAATTAACTTAACCAAGGTAGTGAAAGAACTCAATAATAAAAACAAGAGTACTCTAAAAGAGGATATTCAAGAGGACATTACAAAATTGATAGATAGATATCCACTGTTCTTGGATAGGCAGGAACAATATTGTCAAAATGGCCGTATTACCAAAATGGATATAAAGATTTAATGCAATTCCAGTCAAAATGCCTATAGCATTCTTCATAGAACTAGAAAAAACACTCCAAAAACTTATATAGAATCAGAAGAGATCTAGAATACCCAAAGCATTCTTGAGCATCAAGGGCAAAGCAGGAGGCAGTACAATTCTGGATCTCTACTTATACTACAAAACTACAGTGATAAAAACAACATGGAACTCACGGAAAAACATGTATGTTAGCCAATGGAATAGAGTTGAGAATGCAGAAATACCCCCATGTACCCTCAGGTATCTGAATTTTGACAAAGGAGACAAAAACAGAACGCTGGATAAAATACAGCCTTTTCAAGAAATGGTGCTGTGAAAACTGGTTATCCACATGTAGAAAAATTAATCTACAGCCACATATCTCACCCTGTACTAAAATTAGAACAAAGTGAATCAAATACTTAGATATAGAAAGAGAAACACTGAATTTACTGGAAGATAAAATAGGTAAAAATTTGAAGAACAGATATACATAAGGACTTCTGGATAGAAAGCCAATTGCACAGGAAATAATACCAAGAATTAACAAATGAGATTATGTTAAATTAAAAAGCTTCTGCACAGCAAAGGATGCAACAACCACAATGAAGAAACAAACTACAGAATGGGAAAAAATTGCCAGCTATTCCTCAGATAGAGGAATGATATGTAAAATATATAAAGAACTCAAAACAATTAGACCCCCAAAACAGACCCAATCAAAAAAACAGACAACTGAAATGAATAGACACTTCTCAAAAGATGAAGTACAATAAGTACGTGAAAAAATGTTCAGCATTTTTGGCTGTTAGAGAAATGCAAATTCAAACAACCCTGAGATTCCATCTCACTCCAGAAAGAATGGTTTCATAAAAAATTCAGAGAAAAATAAAACTCACAAATGCTGATGAGATTGTGGGGAAAAACAATCCTAAATTATTTGTGGAATGTAAACTTGTACATCTATTATAGAAATCAGTGTGTAAATCCCTCAAAAAACTAAAACTGGAAATTCCACTTGACCCAGATATACTTATCTTTCTGAAAGAGTTAACAACATCATATTACAGTTATACAATCATACCTATGGGGTTTTTTGTTTGTTTTGTTTTTTAGTACTGGTGATTGAACTCAGGACCTTGAGCTTGCGAGGCAGGCGGTAGCGCCACTGAGCTAAATCCCTGGCCCTCATGTTTATAGTAGCACAAATCATAATAGCTAAATTAGGGAAGTGACTTATATGCTCACCAACAAGTGAGTAGAAAAAATGTTATAAGGTGTAGATCAAACCAAATATCTGGATTGCTGGAAAGGGGTAGCACCACCACCATGCTGATCTATACCACCCCAGCCCATGCTTCTCTGGGGAGCAGCCATAATGAGAACATCCCAAAGGCCTATGGGAAAGAATGAATGCTACAGAGACTAGACTCCTGGAAGAGACTCTGCACGTATCATTCCCTCTTCCCCATCAATCCCTCCAAACATTGGGGAATGCTTGAGTCTGGCAGTGTCCTCACCAGAGCTTACCACGGGGAAGTGAAGACCCCTGCACTCTGGGCAGAGAGAAGATAAAGAAGCAAATGGTGCTCATGGACTCCCACCGGCACATGCATGTACCTGCCAATTCCTACCGGTGTGTACAGTTAAGGCAAGAAGGGAATTATGTGACTTAGATTTTATGGCACGGCCATCACGTGGGAATTGCATGTACATTCTCTTGGTGTGTTTGATCTGGGTTCCCACTGGATTTTTGTTGCTGTTGTTATTACTTTTCTTTCATTTATCAGTTGGTTAATTTCTATACCTCTTCTCATCTCCCTATTCTGTTTCTTCAACCCTAGCCTCTGCAACAATATTATTTTCTTATGTTTACTTGCTTTTCTCTCTTTTAAATTCTTTTTTTTAAGTTTTCCCCCATCTTCTGCTTTCTCTTATATTGAGCTCTCTGTCTGTTCTATCCTATTCTCTTTGTTCTTCTATGTCATACACAGGCCCTTGTCTTCCCTTGATTCTTCTCCACTTTATAGGTGCACAAATATCTCAACAGGTTCCAACATCCTCATAGCTTTCCTCAATCCCAAATTAAACTTCCCTCCTCCTACATCTCATCCTTTCCACAGAAATATCTTCGTAAAACTCCCAACATTAACTTTTCAATTAAATTAAAAGGACCTCCAACAGAATCTGAAACCCTATCATTTTTACCTACTATTACTTCTCTTATCCACCTTTCTTCCTACTGACTTACACTGCTCTATCACTAATCCATCCATCTCTCCCCTTCTTTTTTTCTTACACGTCACAAACTACCTGCTAATAACAATAATTCTCTCCTCAAAACACAGTGACAGTGTCCAAACCATTTAAATTAAATAGCGGAAGGGGTGAACAGTCTCTCATAACAAATAAACCCTAAAACATATCACTAGAAGCCCATATCTAATCTAAAAATATCTTCATGTAACCTACAATCTCTCATTTTTTTGACCTCAAACCTCAGCACCAAAAAAGAAAGAATACAAAACAAAAAGTATATGCATGCACACACGAACATGAGAAAATAAAGCAATAAAAGGCCCTCAAGTTTTCCCAACACTCTCAAGGAAGAATGGGGGAGGGAGCATCAATGGAGAGGAAAAGAAAACACCAAGTAGTGGTGCTATATGAATTTATTAAAGAAGACGTTAAAAAAATCTTGGCAAATTCAAAGAGGACATGACCCAAATATTTATAGAATTATCATACAAAATGAACAAGGAGGAAATGAGAGAAACAAATAGGAAGAAAAAAATTGGAAGAGATGACCAAAACTGTTCAAGACATGAATGACAAATTTACCAAAGATATAGACTCCACAAAAAGATATCAGACAGAAATACAAGAAATTAAAATTGTTTAAAATTCGTACATTTCAGAAATGAGCAATATGAAGACAGCATTTCAGAAATTGAGAACAAAATCATAAATTATGAATAATTACTCAGGGAAGCCTTAAAAGCTATAAGAAAACAGGAAAAATCCATCCAAGCAGACACTAAATTACACTAGAAAGACTAACATAAGGCTAATTAGAGTTAGAGAGAAACTAGAAGACAGCACACATGGAAAAAAGTCTGTTTACATAAATCATAATGGAAAACTTTCCAAATGAGAGGAAAGACTTCAACATGCAAGTAAATGAGTCTTTCAGAATGCCAACCAAACACAATAAAAAAGCAGCTGCTCATGAAACATCTTAATCAAAATTCCAGATGTCTAACAAAAAGACAGAATCTTAAAAGCTGTCAGAGAAAAGCAAAAAAATATATATAAACATAAACCCAGTAGGATTACAAAAGAGTTCTTCACCGCAAACTTTAGAGGATAGGAGAGACTGGAGTGAAGTGTCTCAAGCCCTGAAAGCAAACAACTTTCTACCCAGATTAACATATCTTGCAAAACATTTTTTTCAAAATAGATGAAAAAATGAGGACATTCCATGAAAAAGAAAAACGTAAAAGACACATGAACACCAAACCAGCACTCCAGAAAACACTCAAGAATAGCATAGAGACAATGAAGCTAAAAAAGCAAAAAATTCATAATTTATACATCAAGCAGGTAAATAGATAAAGAAAAATAAAGGTGTCATCAACAGAAAAAAATGTAATGTGAGGAATAAATCAATACCTTTCAGTAATAACTCTCAATGTTAAAGGCCTGAACTCTCCAATTGAAAGACTCAGATTGGCAGACTATATTGAAAAAAACAAACAAACAAAAAACAGAATCCAGTCGTCTATTGCATTGAAAAAAGTCATCCATCCTAAAAAATATTCATAGACTAAACATCAAAGGATGAAAAATAATATTTCATTCACCAGGACCTATAAAGTAAGCAGTGGTAGCAATTTTACTCTTAGACAAAGTAAAATCCAAGCTTAAACTGATCAGAAAAGGCAAAAGAGGTCACTACATATTAGTTAAGGGAACAATTCAAGAGGAAGAGATAAACTTACAAATATATATGCACTGAACAGTGGAGCATCTATCTTCATAAATACTGCTGGAAATAAAACATCAAATAAACACCAATGTAATCATACCAAATGATTACAATACAGTAAGTCCCAGACTTATGAATGAATTACATTCTAAGAGAATGTTCATAATTTGGATTTATTTATAAGTCCACGAAAGTGAGTCTTACATACCTTTGATACAAATATGCAATGTACATTGCTTTGTGATTCCTAGCAATCCCCCCCTCCCACCTCACCACTGCTTTTCCTCTTGCTTCTGGACATCCTGGGCTCTGACTGAGCACTGTACTACTGTACACTATCGCACTGTACAGTGAGCACCCAGCAGCACAACTGTGACAATGTCCAGCAGACATGTGAGCTACTTCCATGATTTGTTCACATCTACGAATGTTCGTAACTCGAGGTCCATTTGCATCTGTGAAAATTCGCAACTCCAATATTTATAAATTGGGGACCTACTATATCTTACTTTTACCAAAAGAACAACTGAGCAAAAAATCCACAAAGAAATATTAGAATTGAACCACACCCTTGAAAAAACAGACAATACACATCTATCCTTCAACAGAATACACATTCTTCTCAGCAGGACACCCAACTTTTTGCAAAAGAGAACACATACTAGTTCACAAAGCATGGCTTAAATAAATACAAAAAAACTGAAATCACCCTATGTTTACCATCCAAGCATTGTGCATTTAGACTAAAAATAAATCACAGAAGATATCACAGAAAATTTATAAACACCTGTAAACTTAATAACGCACTCCTGAACATCCACTAGGTCACAAAAGAAATCCAGGAAGAAATTAAGCAATTTCTGAAATCAAATGACAGTTCCAGTACAACACACCAGAACCTATGGGACACAATGAAAGTAGTCCAAAGATGGGAGCTTATTGCAGTCAATGCTGACATTAGAAAAAACAAAGCCAGCTCAAATAAATAACCCAATAATGAACCTCAAGATACTCAAAATACAACAATCCAGAGCCAAACCAAATTTAAGTACAGAAATCATAAAGATCAGAGAAGAAATCAATGAAATCAACTAAAAAATACATAGAATCGATGAATCAAAGAGCTCTTTCTTTGAAAGAATAAGCAAAATAGAGAGAAAAGAGAGAAAAGACTCATATTAATGCAATTCAAAATGAAAAAGGTAAAATCACAATGGGTACTATTAAAATTCAGAAGGTAGTAGCTACTGGGCAAAATTATATGCCAAAAATTAGAAAATTGAAGGAGTGAACAGATTCCTAGAGTCATATGAATTACCAAGACTAAATCAAGAAAACATAAAAATTCTGAACAATCCAATAAGAAGCAATAAAATTTAAGGCAGTAAATATCTACTAAGAAAAGCCTAGGACATGAAGGATTTACTGCTGAATTCTACCAGACTTTTAAAGACATAATGACACCAATACTCCTCAAACTCTTCCAAGAAATTAAAAGGGAAGGTGTGTTTCCAAACTCGTTTCTGGAACCCAGTATCACATTGATCCCCAAACCAGACAAAGTCCCAACTAAAAAGGAAAACTAAATCTCCTTAAACTAATCTCCTTAATGAACATTGATGCAAAAATTCTTAACAAGATATTGGCAAATAGAACGCAATAAATTATCAAAAAGATCATCCATCATGACCACGTGGGTTTTATCCCAGGATCGCAAACATTGTTCAACTTAGGCAAATCAATAAATATAACACAGAAATATATAAAGAACAAAACCCACATGATCATATCCATAGGTCCAGAAAAGGGATTCGACAAAATCCAACAAAAATTCTTGGTAAATACCCTGAAGACAATAGGTATACAAGGACCTCACCCGATTCTGATAAAAGCTGTTTTTGACAAAACGGGCCAAAATTATATTAATGTTTTTCCTCTAAAAATAGGAACAAGACAATGATGCCCACTACAATTACTTCTGTTCTCCATAATACTTGAAACATTACCTGAACAATCAGGAAAGAAAAAAAAATAAAAGGGATTCATATAAGAAAGGAAGAAGTCAAATTATCATTATTTATGGATGGCATTGTGCTCTCCATACAGGACCCAAAATATTCCACCAAAAGATTCCTAAAATTAATAACCAAATTCTCCATTATAGCAGAATATAAAGTCAACACATGAAAATCAATAGCATTCCTCTATACCAATAATGAAGAAAAATGAAGCAGCAGTTTTTACTTTGGAAAAATGCAGTATCGCTTTTTTTTTTTTTAGGAACTGGGGATTGAACTTAGGACCTTGCACTTGAGAGGCAGACATGGTGCCACTGAGTTAAATCCCTGGCCCCAAGGCAGTATCATTTTATCAAGAAAAAAAAATCCAGAATGAATTAAAGAGGGAAAAGTGATGTTTTTAGTGCTTAAGATATGTTAGAAAATGTCATTTTAACATCTGTACTTGAACAATAAATGGAAACAGATATTGGGACCAAAAATCAGTGCCAGTATCAACCTGAAACTTTTCATAGAGAGGAAAACGACTGAACATTTGATATTGCAGTGTTTTATTAGTGAGAAGAAGAAAAGTGAAACTCATTTATAAAAACATAAGAGGCCTTTCCAACCTCCAGTTAGAGCTACTTATGGAATTCTGGAACTATGATTGTGTAGAATTGACCTGAATAGTATGCTTGCCACAGAATAATGTGTTTATTGAACATTTGGAATATAGCTCACCCAACTCGAGTCATTTCTATGTTTTAAATGTATGCCACATTTTGAAGGCTTAGTATGAAGGAAAAAATGTAAAGTATGATTTTTATATTGCTTACACATAGAGATCATAATACTCTGGTTACAGTGAGTGCACAAAAACATTAAGTAACGTTACATAATTATTTTACTTTTTAAAATGTGACCACTAGAATGTTTTAAATGATGTCTCTGCATCCTATTTTACTTAAGCTTGCATTCTATTTCTATTGGCTAGTACTGGTGAAGAAGATGAAAAAGGGATGTGTAAGGAGGCAGTATTTTAGCAGTATTAAGGGTCCAACAGTAAAATTATAACATTTCTTCTTAATACTTATTCTGACATTAATATTTTCTTTTAAATCTCCACTGGCATCACCTTTCACCTCAGAATTTAAGTGTTAAATGATACATTAAGCCCTTAATTCCAAGACATGTTGTTCTGGAGGAACACGTTGAAGCTGTTGTTAAAATATCTGATTCTGTGTCCTGATAATCCTGTAGGACATAGGGTAACCTTGCTCCTAGGGATTGACAGACCTAATCTGGTACTTTTTATTCATCTTATTCAATATCCTGCATAGCATTATGCTTCATTGTCTTTTAAAACATTCTTTCAATTTTCCTAGATTGGTCGCATTTCAGAGGGGTCCAGACAAAAGGGATACAAAAGAAAAGACAGTTTAATCCTTTTTGTGTTTAAACTCCATCTTTTTCCGGCCCTAAAATTCTAATGAGACAGAGAACACACTCATCTCATTGCTTCTTTTTTATTTTTGTCCATTGAAATCTGGACCCTGATGAAAAAACTCCCATTTGCTTCTTTCACCTGACAATGCTTGGTTTTTCCATGACAAGTGCATTGTAAGCAAAGAGATTTAAAGTTAACAACCAGTACTTAGCACGTCAAAGTTGAGTTCTAGAGTAGTGAGTATCAAGCTCTGGTTTCAGGACTCCTATACTCTGGTAAAAATCATTGAAGACTCAAAGGAGCTCTTGGTAATAATGTGGATTGTATCCATAGTTAGCATATTAGAAATATAAATTTTAAAACTTTAAAATATTTCATAAATGCATTTTAAATGATAGTAATAAGTCCATGACATACATTTATAACATATTTTATATAAGTGAAAACCCTATCTTTTAAACAAAGGTAACTGAGGAGAATGGCACTTGTTTACATTTTTTGAAAGACTCCAAGTCTGCCTTAACAGAAGACATCTGTAACTTCATATCTACTTCTGCATTTAAGCTGGTATAATGTATAATTTTGGCTGGTGCATATGAATTAAGCATAGTCTTGCACAGATGTAAAGTTCACATAGGGAGGAATATTTCAATAATCTTTCAAGATAATAAATAAATAAGCTTATAACATTCTTCTTTGACAACATACTTTATATTTAAATAGAGAAGTAGAAGTTTCTTAAAGGTTAGTTGCCATGTGGAACTTGGAAGCATTAGCAGAAATCATTTTTCCTTCTTGTTACATTATAATCTTTCATGTTATATCTTTCTACCTCATAGACTCTAAAAAATATCATGGAGTCCACGGACCACACTTTGAGAACTGATTTCTTAGATAAAAATTAAATCCTAAATAACCTCCTTGTTCCTTTCTCTCTAAGACACATTTCTCGTGCCTAGATTTTCACTCTAAAGTATATCTGCGCCCATATAGACAAAGAATATAAAGATTTTGATCAAAAGTGGAAGATCATTTGGCTTATGACTTTTCCTATAAAAATCTTCCTTCCCAGAGAAGTAGATTTTCTAGTGATATTTTAAAAATGTATTTATGCCAGAGAGTCATGTCCCCGACATAGACAAAGGAGTTGAATGTGTGGATTGTTAAGACTATGAATATTAGTTTAAGTGGTTGTATTGGTCAGGGTCTTCCAGAGAGATAGAACCAGCAAGACATAGATAGATAGATAGTGCTATGGCTTGGAAGTGTTTGTCTTCCAAGGTTCCTCGTACTGGAATCTTTATTAGCAGTGTGGCAATGTTGAGATAGTGGGATCTTTTATGTGATCAAGCCAGTAAGAAGTTTTTAGATTACTGGGGCCAATGCCTTTGGAAGAGAATATGATATCCTGGAATGAGCTGTCATGAGAGTAAGTTGTAACAACTTAAGCCTGAGTTTGAATCTAGTCTGTCTCTGTCTCTGTCACTGTTTCTGTCTCTTTATCTTTCTCTTTCTCTCTCCCTCTCCCTCTTCCTCTCCTTCTCTCTCAGATTAACTGTTTGAAGTGTGATAACTTACTCCTACACGTCTTCCTACCACTGCCACCTACTCTGGTGTGACAAAACCAAGAGGGCCCTCACCAAAACTGAGCAGATAGAGGTGCCATGCCCTTGAACCTTTGAAACTGTGAGCCAAATAAACTTCTCCTATTAATAAGCAGGTGACTGCAGGTGTTTCATTATAGAACAAAAATTAGATTTAATTATATAGATCAATCAGCGGAGAAGAGGATACTTATTAGAGGAATTCTCTCACACAATTAGGGAGGCTAAAAAGTCCCACAATAGGTCATGGGAAAGCTGATGATCCTGGGATGCAGACAGTATGGCACAGTCTAAGTCTAAAGGGCTCAGAACCACGGAAGTCAATGTATAACTCTCAGTCCCAGGCTACAGGCTTGAAAACCTGGGGAGCACAGAGGAGGGGCCGGTATAAATCTTGGGGTCCAAAGGCCAGAGAATTTGGGGTTCTTATGTCCAGGGACAGAAGGAAAAGAGTTTTCCAGCTTCAGAGGAGAGGGACAGGGGAGCAGTGGAAGGAAGAAAGGAGAAAGAAAGACAGGGAGAGGAAGAGAGAGTGAGAAACACATGCAGTGTGTAAACATTCTCATGAGAAATCCAAGTATAAGAGAATTTTACTTACTGGGAGATTTTCATAAAATAAAATGACTAACTTATTTATATAAATCCCTTTCCATGCGCCTAGAACTTTGGTTTGTGGACAATCTTCTATCTAAAAAATTTTCCATAAATGAACTATTTAAATAATAAAAATATTTATAAATTTATGATTGCCCTTTCTCAATTCCTATTTTTCCATTAATACTGACATATAAATCTGTCCTCTAATTCTTTTACTATTTTATATTACGCAGCAATTCTAACATTTACAAGTTAGCATTTTGTCTCTGAATTTTGTACGTGAAAAAGGAGTTTGTTCTATCTGGTCTCTCTGTCAGGCACAACTCTAAGTGAATTTTTCTTTGATTTAGCAAAGATTTATGGGAGTCTACTGGGACCCTGCTAATAGGATGGTCGTACCAAGAGATATAGCTGCTTTGAAAAGTCATACATGAATCATTCAACGAACTCACTTGCCGGGCTTTTGTAATTGTATCTGACTTCCTTTTGACATTTTCCACCAAGAATGTACCGGTTTGGCTGACCTGACTCTAGTCAGGATGACAGTTATATTTCTTATTGTAAATGAACAGATCAGTATTCAGGTTTACTCTGAAATATCTTGGGAGCTGCACAGCATGGGCCAACAACTCTAAACCTGATCAACACTAACACCATGGAAACACTGAGTTTCTAGATCTGGATCATGACAAATACATTAAGGAATTGCCACTGGTAAGGGCCCTTTGCAGCCATTTTTCTCTGTGAATACATCTATATATCAGAGTGCTATTTGTGAATTTTCAGATACCTACGATGATTTCTATAGTTAAATTATAACAGGTGCCTTTGTTCTGTCTTATATAAAATAATCAATTTCCTTATTTATAAAGTGTTTTTATTCATATAAGCCCACTTTGAAAAAGCTTGATGTGTCTTCAATAATAACCAGTGAGCCAAACTAATTACTATTTCAAAATTTTAGGAAGCATTTCACAAAAACTATTCATGCTTTAGGATTTTTAAAAATACTTTTTCCTTTCTGTATTTTTGTACTGGCTGATTTGAGTCAATTTTAATATTATATGCTGAGAAATAAACCTGCAGTAATTAAATGTGCTAAAACAAACTATAGCTAAGTTTTCCAGATGTGAGGGATAATTCAGGAGGTAAACAAAATGTGATAATGATTTTCTTTTTAAACTATTATCTTGGCAGGTACAAATAATTGTAGTAATTATTGTGTTACATCCCTCTTCATAGTCTGCCATATGAAAAAAAGGAAAGTTACTTAAATCCTACAAGTAAGGAAACATAGGTCTAGAGTGGTATTCATAACTTGTGGAAGTTCATCTAACCAGTAAGACCTAAGCTGAACTGTATCTCGAAACTTCCATATGAAATTTCTCTGTATCTTTTACTATCTATACCTGGAAATTTCTTCCTCTCTCTCTCTCTCTCTCTCTCTCTCTCTCTCTCTCTCTCTCTCTGTCTTTCATACTGGGGACTGAACCCAGGACTTTGGCACGCTAAGCTTTCCACACTGAACTATGTCCCCAGCCCCATTCTTGGAATTTTTAATGGCAGTACATGAGCCAAACTAAATTATACTTGTACAGGAAGAACTCATAGATGAACAATTCACATGCATTTAAAAATTGCTGCTACATTAACTGCATTGAACTGAATTAATGTGTAGTCAAATTGTACTTGCAGCATATACTTTGGCTTATTAATAAAAATTAATAGGTGAATTTTCACTAGAACACTAGTTTTATCTTCTTCACTATACATATGACAATCGTGTTTTGTTCTATCTAGATCTCCAAGAATTTGTTCCAACAAACTATTTTTTGTTTCATCAGAATGAATACATGAAGAAAAAATCCAGTGCATTGGATGCACAAAGCATGCAACTTTCTAAACATTTTAATTAGCTGTTGTTAGTAGTGGTACCTGTTTTGCCTACCTGTTCTCCAGAAGGAGGAAGTCAATAGATACCTGTATACATGTATCTCATCAAAACAGGAAAAAAAAGAACGGTGCATTCATAGTATCACACACTGTGCTATCAAATTCATTTCTGATTGAAGAGAATTTCTTCTGATAATCTTTGTTGGAGGCTAAATCTTTCCATTACAGTGTTATATGACTTATGAGTAGAAGGACTTTCCAAAGAATAACCTCTGGCTTCATACATTTCATACCTAGTTTCTTTCTCTATGCATAATCTTTCAACAGTAAGCTCCTTAGTAGATGCTTATATAATGGGAAAATATTTGGTCTTGTATATTCGAGTTGTAACATTGTATCAGTGGGCTCCACAAGTCTTTTTTCTGGAAGCCATTGCTATATAGGATGACTAGACATAACTTTTCTTGGACAAGACTGAAAAAACAAACATATCCCAGTACAGTTCAAGTAATGTTTTCTAAATCATCTTCACTCTTGTCATATCCCATCAGTTTATTTGACTACACTAGGGGCAGCTGGAAGGAAGAAAATATAAAAGAAGGCATGTCATAATAAAAAGAAATAGTTAACTACAAAAAGTAATCTTACTTGTCAAATTTTATAAAATACAGGATCATGTGAACACATTAGTTGAAGGTCTCATGGGTTTTAGAAAAATCAAGCAAGTGCAGGGCCATAGAGCTAGAACATCCTTAGATTCATGTAGATTAGGCAGCTCCCTGAGATTGTTCTTTGGACAGATGACTGTATCTATTGTTCTACACTCTTCATATGTAACATAACCGTGACTAGAATTTTCTGAGTATGCCTTCTTCCCTGACAGTAAAGTTTATACCAATTCCACATAATGTAGTTACTAATTAAGCAGAGGGTTTAATATGCATTCCCTTAAGTGTCCCACATTTTACAGAGCTCTGCCAGGCTAAGGATGTGATATCTCAAGGATTCCTGATTTTTCAGTGCCCATTCTGTTAGCGTAAAGATTCCCCTAGCAGCCTAAGGCCTCCGTTTAAAGCCAAATAATATCCTCATCCCATACCTCATTCCATTCCCTGGCCCAAGTTCCACTCCCTATCCTAGGTGTAAAAGCTAGCGCCCTGCCTCTCAGGGGCAGGCTCAAGTCTCTACTTCAGACCCATCCCCCACATGCTGCTGTACTTGCTGTACCAATAAATCTTTGTGCCTCAATTGGTCGTGTTCAGGTCTTAAGTCAACCTAACACATTCATCAAAATATGGTGAGTGCTTACATTTTAAAGAGTTATTACTGTAAGACACATTGCCTTTAATCCGCTTCAAAATACTCCCCCTAATATTGAACACACTTATCCTATCATACTTAAGATTTTCTGAAGCAGTTCTGGACCTCTGCTTTTGTGTCTTTAGTTGTACTTTCTTGGCTGTATCAATGCCATGAATACATTTAAAAGATTTATATTTCATGGTTATACTGACTTTGGAAAAGAGCCAGAAGTTACATGGTGCCAGATCTGGTGAATAAAGTAAATGAGGTCACACTGTAGTGCTTTTATGAGTACAAGGGCTTATTAGCCCATTTAAAAGATGATTTGCATAGAAAATTGCCTGAGAAATGGGCAAATAGTTTCATCCTCCATCACAACAACCTTCATGTCACACATCTCTTCTGGTATGGGAATTCTGTCAAATCAAAACACTATGGTATTTTTAAAGTTCAAGAATTGATGAAAATGTAATCCCCTAGTACAGGAAAGCCCAAATATTGCCTCATTTTCAACTATCCTCTGTTGTCTGTCACCAATGAGTTGACTGAAATGTTCTTGATGGACTTTGCATGTTTCCACAACTGTAGATCCCGAGTATATTTTTCTAAAATCCCAGACATTTGTTTATTCACAAAGAACTAAATGCAATATATTGTCTGTGTCTTTGTCTTGCCTTTTTGGTTCCAATTTTTAGTATATGTGCTGCTGAAGAGAGCACTTGCGTTGCCTTTTTGGAATGTATTAATCAGACTCTGGAATTGGTATCAAATGTGTTACTCATTCAGTACATCATCATTCCTTTTCTGGGTAGCCAGAGGTCATCATAATAGTGGCTTGAAACTGAGAAATCCATGGCAACTACCATCTACATTCTGTCTGAGTGTGTGTGTGTGTGTGTGTGTGTGTGTGTTGTATTTGTATGTGTGTGATTGCTTACACATCTGTTTTTTCATGCCTTAAGAAATGGGGAACGAGAAAAGAGTAAGGTATAAATCATGTTTTTGGCAACTAAAGTAAGAATAATTTTGTACTGGTAACTTCTGATAGTGAAAATATGTTGGTAACTATACTGATATAACAGGATATTTTTAAATAGTTGAATCCATAGGAAGAAAACTTTTTTTTATTTCCTTACCTGGGGTGACTGAACTGGTAGGAAATAAACCAGCCCTTGATTTTGATGCACTGACAACAAGGAAGATTAATCCCAATAGAAGAAGATCGTTCTAAGGGGATTGAGTCTTGCTCATTGATTAGCAACAACACAGTGTACAATGTGCTTATGTAGATATTGCTTAGAATCTTGCAAAAGGTATCAGAAAATATAAAGAATAATAGAGCCCTCAGCAGACAAGCCTTATAGCAAGAAGGGTTACTGCTAATACACACTATTTCCATAGGACCCTCAATAAATAAATATGTTTAAATAGAAAGATAATTATGAATCAATATTAATTGACCTGTGTGGATGAAAAAAAGAAATCCTGGAATATACCAAAGTTCCACTCCTTTCCTTTCTACATATAGTCAACCATTTTCTCCATCACATCACCAAAGCTTTATTCTTATAAGGAAGCTAACTTAGGAATCATTACTTACCATAAATATGAAAGACACAATATTTGACTCTCCATTTAGACCAGATTGAAATAAAGCACATACTAATCCTATGACAATGAAAAAAATCCATTTTAACTCTACATATTCTCTGTAGCAAGATATGATCATACTTTCTATATGGAAGATTGGACTTCCAAGTTAAAAACAGCAGAAGCTGCCTTAAAGAGATGAAATTGACTATTTAGCATTTTGATCTTTCCCAGGGTTCCTGGATGAGCTAATTGCAGTAGCCCAAAACCCTGAAATTCAAATTCTTTGAGAAACATTTAGAATTTTTTTTGCTATAATAATCAATCTCTCTAAATTAATCGCAGTAGTTTCAGCCACAACTATAAAGAATTACTCTAAGATATTTACAGGTTATGAGAATATTGAGGGTATGTAGAAAAGGTTGGTAATACAGAAGGAACAGAGATTGTATTTCCTACTTTTTCAGCTTTTCTATTACTGCATAACAAATCATTCAAAACTAATGACTTACCAAGAGAGTTTGTTATTGCTTTTCACCATATTAATTGTCAAGAATTGGTGAAGGGTGTGGTAAGAAAAATTTTTCTGTGCCACATGGCATTGATATGGCCAATCCATGATATTTAGCTGCTGGTTAGGGTGGTATGGAGGATCCAACATAGCTTCATTCATATACCTACTAACTTGACAGGGACCACTGAAAGACTGGGCTCAACTGAGTGTCTCCCCCTATATATGTTATCTTTGCACATGTTCTCCCAGTCGGATTGTTGAGATTCTTCCACGGTGGCTTTGGACTACAAAAGTACGAGAGTGGTAATTGCTAGTCCTACAAAGTTTATGCCCAGAATATGCATATTATCCCTTCTTCCATAGTCTATTTGTCAGAGCAGTTCCTGACCATCCTAGTTTTGCAGGGAGGAAATATGAACTTGACTTCTCCATGAAAAGTGTAGCAAAAAATGTGTGGCTATCTTCAATTTACTATGCTTCACTTTGATAAAGTTATTCATGTCTTACTATTAGTTGCAGAACATGAAATTTTGATGTACTAAAGCCAAAATTCTTAGGAATGCCCCCCTCACAAAAGACTTTAGAGATTTATCACTGATTAAAAAGGCAAAAGTTAGACCTGGTTAAGCCTTAACTACATCAAACCAAGACCTATTATTCTAGTTCTTCTGGGGCTGACTTTTGATGGGGGAAGTGGTTGATTGTATGGCTTTTGCTTCAGGACCTTTGGAACTAAAGTTTAAATCCTTCCAATTATAAAAAACATATGAGCAAAACTGGAAGGGATCCAGAGATGGATCAGCTGAGAAGATTAAAATCTAAATAGGAAATTACTTTTCTGAACAAAGATGAAGGAGTTCAGGCTATTTAGTGACAACAAGGGAAGCTATCCAAGCTTAATAGATGTCTTCAGTATATGAGAGGATGTCTTCAGTAGGAAATTAGGCGGTTGATCCACTTAGAAAGAACTGTAGAAAGAGGAAGTAATTTATTTAGAACCAGATAAAACAGAAGCAGGAGCTTTTCCGCCTATTAGAGAACCTAAGAGCTTGCAGCAAGATATTTTATTTTATTTTTTTTCAGCAAGATATTTTAAAAATAATAGAGATTCTATTGGCTTTTGGAGTTAGTATATTATTATTGAATTACATTATTTAAATTTATAGGAGAAATAAATTGAGCAACAGAGTAAGAGGGACACAACAATACACACTAACATGAGGTAGCCCTTGACATTATTTACAGTCTAGTTAGGATGAGAGCAAATGTGCATTAAGTAAATATTTAAAGGTAACTGAAAATTTGTAAACATATATAAGCCTCCACTTGGAGAGAGATGCCCTGAATGAGCTGGTGCAGTTCTATATTTGTTTTCTTCCTATGGAATATTCATTCTGTTTTTCTTTTGGTTGCCTCAAAGAAGTCCCTTGCTTTCCACTGTAGCAAGAATTTTGGAAAGAAGAAAAAGAGAACTTTTCCTGAATTCTTCACACGTACCATATTAACGTTTCTGGACACTAAAGAAAACATATACATTAGAAAAAAAAACTGTGTGAATCATTGGTCATTATATCAGGTATGGAAACAATAAGTAGGAAAAAATGAGGACAGAAATATCTAATAGAGAACCTTCCTTCCAACCAGCTAAATTGGTTGCATCTTTACATCAGAAAGAACATCAAACTTCTCCTTATTCAATAGCAATCTTTTCTGTTTATTTGTATCACACTCAGTTTGAATCCTCTTTTCAAGTACTAGGTCAGAGAAATGTCCATTGACTTTGTCTCTTCCTCCTCTCCTAGCTCCTGCCCCGTAGAAGCACCACTGAATGACTATCCAAAATCATGTCGTAGGGAAATCATAATTTTTTAGAAGTTCAAGAGGAAACAAAACTGCCAAGGCTCTGGAGGTGTGCTAGGAGATGTGGCAAAAGGGACGATTCTGAATATACCTGCTTTCCCCCCGAAAACATAAAAGCTGCCAGTTACTTAGTGGTTTCCATGTACAAAGCCTTTTTATATTTTAGGCTAAATTACATTAAGTTTGGCATTCAATTATGTTTTAGAAAACTGAATCTTGACAATTTTCATATGATTCGACCTGAATATATTGTATGATATTTTAATACTTACACAAATTCTGAGAGGAAAATATTATTAACCTTATTGTACAGTCAATAAATCCAAATCCCCTGCTTAGATCACTCGGGTAGTAAGAAAAGAAGCCAGTATATTAACAGAGTTTTATTAAGACCAAAACCTCACCTACTCACCCCATTAGACCTGTGTTATGTCGGTACCCACTGTTGTTCTTTAAATTGGGTATGTTTTACTTTGCATACTTTTGGTAAGGTTTAAATTTATTTTAAGCATAATTCCTATACTTACTAGAGTTAAACAGTTTTGTTCTAAACAGGCTTTGTGAATACAACTTCCTGAAGTTACACACTCCTTTATACCAAAATTCTTACACTGGAGTGCGGGTGTAGCTCTGGTACAACACTTGCTTAGAATGCTATAGGTTCATTCCCAGTGCCAGGGCCACACAATAAAAAATCTGTACAAAACTATAAGAACTCTTCCCAGAAAGTCTAAACAATAGTAAAGTGAATGAAAGGAAGACAGTAAAGAAAAAAGTATTGTTCAGCAATGCTGAAAACTTGAATTCCTATCTGTTATGTGATATATTATATGACTGTAACATCCTGTCATCTGGGAGTCAGATTCAACTTATCAGTTAATTAGATCAAAATGATATCTGTAAATATCTGGGCTCTGGCATTGAGAAAGAGGTAGACAGATACAATATATAAGCAACAGAAACAGGTTTCAGAGAGATTGAAGAGCCTGACCAAATCTAATTCTTTTTTATTTAAATCAAGTTGGATTTTCTTGTTCTAAGATAACTAGGTGCTCAGATTTAATATATTTTTAAATTTCATATTTGACTTAAAGATATTCTGATCTGAAACAAATGATTAAGGAAAAACTGAATCCCTTGTACTATAGAATTTTGGATCACTGTTTGAAAGATGTAGTTGCTCATGTGAAGTAAATCTCTGGCATTTAAGTAAATTTTTTATTCTGTTATTTCACAATTATTTATTGAAGTCACTTTGTTTCAGGTAATGAAACTACTACTACTTCCTTTCCTACCATAAAAATCAAGTATGTTTTTATAATTGTTAATCTCGAACTAATTTTATGCTTACAGAAAATTTGCAAAAATAGTAAGGTTCCTGATATTCCTTATCCAGCATTTTTTAAAGTAATGCTTTACATGACAATTATCAAAATCAGTAAATTAATACTGGTATAATACTATTCACTCAACTACACATATTATTCAAATTCCACCAGTCTTTCAAGGGTTCTGTGTCTTAACCCGTACTATATTTAGTTCATGTGTCTCCTTAGTATCTTCTACTCTCTGACAATTTTCAGACTTTCCTTATCTTTTATCATCTTGATACTGTGGAGGCATATTGGTTACCTATTTGGTAGATGGCCATCAATTTGTGTTTATTGGAAGTTTACCTATGGTTTGAATAAAGTTATGAATTTTTGACAAGCATACTGAGACATGAGGCTGTGTCCCCACTGCATCACATCCAGGAGTTCATTATTTCAATATGTCTCCTTATTGGTTTAATTAACCATGATCATTTGGTTAAGTTAATTTTGCTATTTCTCCTCTTCAAAGTCAGTATCTCTCTGGTTTTAGTTAATAACTATTTTTTTTTTTTTTGGTGCCAGGGATTGAACTTGGGTCCTTACACTTGTGAGGCAGGTGGCGGAACCATTGAGCTAAATCCCCGGCCCAGTTAATAACCATTTTTGAGGAAATACTTTGAGACCATAGAAATTCTGCTTCTCAGCCCACTTTCATAGAGTTTTAATAGTCATTATATATTATCTATAATAATCATAACAGCAATATATGTTTAATAATCAATTTTCTATATCTCTTTTTCTTTCTACACATTTCATTTGGGATTCTACTCTAAGAAAGATCTGTCCATTCTTAATTATTTATTTATTTGGGTATTTATTTATTTATTTATTTATTTGCTGTACCGGGGATTGAACTCAGGACCTTGTGCTTGTGAGGCAGATACAGTGCCACTGAGCTAAATCCCCAGCCCTGGTTATTTATTTATATACATTCATTTCATTCTACAGGCTAAACTCCAGTGATATAATCTCTATGTGTGCACAAAATGTTTCCATTTTGATAGTTATGAGTTATTTAATGTTGGCTACTCTGTTCTTTAAACAATTCTACATCCCTTTTTTGTATACTTCCTTCCTTCATGTTGTAAGATCTTCAAGAATCATCTTGAATTTTTCCTATCTCAGTCCTGGAATCTTCTACATTTCTAAGGAGCTGTAGTTCCTTCTATTGGAGAAAACAGTTTGGAGACCAAGACTTGTGTACTTCATTGTTTCTTTACCTTCTTTTTGGGTCCTCTCAGTGAACAGAGATAGGAAATCAAGTCTTCCCTTAAAATTGTGTACCTGAAGTCTGGTGCTTTAAATTGTGCTTAATTGTAAATCATTTTCATGTAGCCAGTACTCCGATCTGCCCAGTTACATTTTAAAATATTCAGTCCTTCTATGTGTAGTGTTGATCTACAAAGACCTAAAACTTCCATCAACTTAATGAGCTACTTTCTCTGTGCTTGCATTCTAGCAGCTGAGTATTCTTGAAGAAGTACACAACAAATTAAGTTGGCTTCATCACGGATTTATGATTTCCAACTTAATTTGCCTGGTAATATTAATACATTTTTCTGTATAATTCATTCTTCAGATATACATAGAAACCATATGAAGTCATAATTTTCTCATCTTCAGTCTTGTTAACAGTAATGACACTATCTATCTTCAAATTCATGAAAAAAATAGAATCTTTTGGATGGCTTAAGTTTTGATGTCCTTTCACTAAATAGGATACCTACTCTGTACACACACACACACACACACACACACACACACACACACACACATTTCTTTTCCTCCTACTAAGTTGAAACTTTCTGACTAAATATTGAATCCTATGATTTTTAACCATTTCATGAAGTCAGGGATGATGTGACCTCTTTGAAATGTTTTCACACTCAAAAACATCAATCTCTGCATATTGGTTGATTGATTCTTCCAAAAAGTATCCCAACATGCCCAGTAATTCTACATTTTTCTGATGTTAGGGATCCAACCCAGGGCCTCTACCACTGAACCACATCCCTAGTCCACTAATACTACATTAAAAAAAAATCCCATACTGTTATTTGCTTCTCCAATTCCTACTTAAAAGCCCTTCTCTAATTTATTACCAAAGCTTTGTAAAACATTGTCTGAACTGCACTAGTAATTTTAAGAATTCTGAGTTTTAGAAAATCTACAGAGAAGTTTGAGAGATGGACTACAATGAAGAGAAAACACACACACACACACACACACACACACACACACACAGAGCGCCTGGCTCATGGGGAGGGGAGCCTGGCTCTATAGAAGCAAGTAACTGGGTGGGACACAGCCAGAGGAGACAGCCATAGACAGGCAGAGGGCTGGAAAAAGACTTCCTGAGGGGTTTGAACTTGGGCCTGGAGGGACACAAGTCCTGTCTTCTGTGGTGGGAGGCCAGGCCTCGGTCTGAAAGTGTTGGGATTAAGTGCTTGAGCCCTCACCCTATTGCTGGGTTCTGACTGCCTTCCTTATCTACCAGCACAAATGGAGACAATCTCAGATTGGAAACTGCCACAGATTTGCGTAAATAGAGAGGTCTTTGGAGCAGGGTGGTGGCAACTCCCAAACTCACAGGTTGTAAGGCTAGGTGGAGAATACCAGAATTGCTGGACTCCAAAACTGTGGATCCAGGAAGAAAACCACTCATTCAAAAACATGTTTGGTTTTCATTTTTTATTATTATTAATTATATTGGTACATTATAGGTATACAATATACTGAGATTCATCATTGGAAATTTGCACATTTACACACTCTATTTTGGTTCTTATTTTTTCCCCATTCCCTTGCCCTCCCTTCAACCCCTCCGCCCCTCACTATTTACAAAGACTTTGTTTCCATTTTTTCATTTTCTCATATT
>NW_004624787.1:2668149-2681371 GCF_000247695.1 Heterocephalus glaber | reverse complement strand
AGGTTTTAC
Source organism: Heterocephalus glaber (assembly GCF_000247695.1). The sequence goes on along the minus strand of NW_004624787.1, from coordinate 2,681,362 downwards.
TAATAAATCTTTTCCTACACCAACGTGGTCAAAATTTTTTCCCACATTGTGGGTTGTCTCTTCACACTGCTGGTGGTTTCTCTTGCTGTGCAGAAGCTTTTTAATAAGAGGAGATCCCACTTGTTTGTCCTAGTTCATGTGCATCTGAGGTTTTGTTCATAAAATCTTTTCCTAGGGCAAATGTCTTATTGAGTTCTACCTAACCTCTCTTCCAGCTGGTGTAGTGTTTCTGTTTTAATATTTAGATCTTTAATCCACTTTGATTTTAGTTTAGTGCATGGCAAGAGATATAGGTCTAGTTTTAATCTTTAGCAAGGTGAAACCCAGTTTTTCCAGCACCATTTATTGAAGAGGCTATCTTTCCTCCAGTGAGGGTGTTTGGGTCCTTTGTTGAAGCTGAAGTGGCTGAGTGTCTGGAGTTTTTTCTGCATCTTCTAATTTGTTCCACTATTCCTTGGGTCTGTTTCTTTGCCAGTACCATGCAGTTTTTATCACAGTAGCTTTGTAGTATAGTTTCAAGTTGGGGATTGTGATACCCCTTACCTTGTCTTTATTGCCTAGAATTGCTTTTGCCATTCTAGGTCTCTTCTTTTTTTTTGGTAACGGGGATCGAACTTGGGATCTTTTGCTTGTGAGGCAGGCGCCAGAACCACTGAGCTAAATCCCCGGCCCTCTAGGTCTCTTCTTGTTCCAAATGAATTTTTGGATTGTTTTCTCAAGGTCTATGAAGTACACCACTTGAATTTCAATTGGAATTGCATTGCATCTATATAGCAGTTTTGGAAGTATGGCCATTTTCACTACGTTAGTTCTTCCTACCCAGTGGCAAGGAATGTCTTTCCACTTTCTGACATGATCTTTGATCACTTTTATCAGGGTGCTACAGTTTTCAAAGTAGAGGTCTTTGATTTCTTTTGTTAGGTTGATTCCCAGGTATTTCAATGTTTTGGATGCTATTGGGAAAGGAATTGTTTGCTCCTTTTCTCTCTCAGTGAGTCTGTTGTTAATGTGCAGGAAAGCTATTGATTTTTGTGTGCTGACCTTGTATCCAGCTACTTTACTGAATTTGGTTATTAAGTCTAGAAAACACTTTTGATGGAGTTACTGGGGTCTTCTATATAGAGTATCATGTTGTCTGCAAATAATGACAATTTTATGTCTTCATTTCCTATCCTTATTCCTTTTATTTCTCTTGTCTAATTGCTGTGGCTAATGTTACCAAAACTATATTGAGCAGGAGTGGTGATAGCGGACACCCTTGTCTTGTTCCTGATCTTAGTGTGAAGGATTTCGGTTTTTGGCCATTTATATATGTTCATTTATGTATTTATGTATGATATTGGATGTTGGTTTTTCAGAGATGGCTTTTATCAGATTGAGGTAGAGATTGTCTATTCTAATTTTTGTAGGGTTTTTATGATGAATGTGTGCTGGATTTTGTTGAACACTTTTTCTGCATCTATTGAGATGACCATCTGGTTTTTGTCTTTGGTTCTATTAATATAGTGTATTACATTTATTGATTTGTGTATGTTGAACCATCCCTGCATCCCTGGGATGAATCCCACTTGGTCACAGTATGTAATCTTCTTTTTGATGTTCTCCATTCTATTTGCCAGTATCTTATTAAGCATTTTTCCATCTATGTTCATTAGTGAGATTGGCCTATCATTTTCTTTTTTGGTTGGGTCTTTCAGTGCTTTGGGGATCAAGGTGATGCTTGCTTCCAGGAATGAATTTAGGAGTATTGCTTCCCTTTTAATTTCATTGAAGAGTTTAAACAGTAGTGGCAGTAGTTCCTCTCTAAATGTCTTGTAGAATTCAGCAGTGAAGGCATCAGGGTGTGGCCTTTTCTTAGTTGGTAAGTTTTAATTATATTTTCAATTTCATTGACTGATATTGGGTTGTTTAGAATTTTTAGGTCTTCTCGGTTCAACTTTGGTAATTCATATGTATCTAGGAATCTGTCCATTTCTTCTGTGTTTTCCACCTTATTGGCATATAGGTTTTCAAAGTAGGTATTGATGATCCTCTGGATTTCTGCTGGGTCCATTATAATTTCACCCTTTTCATTCCTAATTGCATGGATTTGGGCCTTTTCTTTCCTTTTATGATAAGAGTGGCTAAGAGTTTATCAATTTTGCTTATTCTTTCAAAGAACCAACTCTTGGCTTCATTGATTTTATTATTTTGTATCATTCTCTGAGTCTCCATTGCATTGATTTCTGCTCTAATCTTTATAATTTCCTGCTTTGTACGAGCTTTGGGTTTGTCCTGCTCTTCTTTTTCTAGAAGCTTGAGGTTCAGCATCAGGTTGTTTAATAGAGCTCACTCTGTTTTCCTAATAAGAATATTCAGTACTATGAATTGCCCTTGTAAGACTGCTTTCATTGTGTCCCATAGATTCCAATATGTTGTACTGGCATTGTCATGTAATTGTTGGAACTGTCTGATTTTTAAAATTTCCTCTGTGACCCATTGGTTATTCAGAAGTGTGTTGTTCAATTTTCATGTGTTTATGAAATTCCTGCAGTTTCTTTTGCTATTGATCTCCAATTTCATCACACTATGGTCTGATAATATACAGGGAATAACTTCAATTACTTTGTACTTATTGAAACATGTTTTATGAGGGAGTATATGGTCTATTTTCGAGAATGAGCCACGTGCAGCTGAAAAGAATGTGTATTCTAATTTTGTGGGGTGGAAGACTCTGTAAACATCTGTTAAGTTCATTTGTTCAAGAGTTTGATTGAGTTCTAGTATTTCGTTGCTTATTTTTTGTCTAGTTGATCTATTTGTGACAGTGGGGTATTGAGGTCCCCCACTACTATTATATTAGTGCTTATTTCATTTTCCATGTCTGTTATTATTTGTTTTATATAGTTGGGTGCACTAATGTTTGGTGCATAGATATTTATGATTGTCATCTCTTTCTCTTGGATTGTTCCCTTAACAAGGATGTAGTGTTTTTCTCTGTCTCTCTTAATCAGTGTTGGTATGAAATCCACTTGATCTGCAAAGAGGATAGGTACTCCTCCTTTTTTTCGGGTTCCTGTCACATGGAGTATTGTTTTCCACCCTTTAACTTTCAGTCTATGAATTTCTTTTTGAATTAAGTTTTTCTTGTATGCAGCATATTGTTGGATCTTGCTTCTTGACCTATTCTGCCAGTCTTTTTCTTTTGAGCAGTGAATTGAGACCATTAACATTGATGGGTATAACTCCTATGTACTGACTTATCCTTCTCATGACTTTTTTTTTGTTGGATTCTCCCCCTTTGCATTGAATTTCTTGTTGTGCCTGATGGATTCATTCTTCTGGGCTTCCTGGGGTTGTGATCCTCATTGTCTTTTCCTAGGATATTGTGTAAAATTCTTTGGAGTGCTGGTTTGGTATTCGTGAAGTTCCTAAGGTGCTTTTTCTCATGAAAGTACCTTATTTTCCATCAATTTTGAAAGACAGTTTTGCAGGGTACATCAATCTGGGTTGGAGGTTGTTTTCTCTTAGGGCTTAAAATACATCACTCCAATCTCTTCTTGCCTTGAGGGTTTGTGCTGAGAAGTCTGCTGTGATTCTGATGGGCTTTCCCTTGTATGTGATTTGTTTCTTTGTCTAACTGCTTGTAGAATTTTGTTCTTCTGTTGGGTTTCTGGAATCTTAACTATTATATGCCTATGTGTAGATTTTTTTTTTTGATCAAGGCTAGGTGGAGTCCTGTATGCCTCACTTTTCTGTATGTCAAGTTGTTTTCCTTTACTTGGGAAGTTTTCTGCCATTACTTCTGTGAAGTTTTTTTTATGTCATCTGCACTCTCTCCTCTTTCTTCATTGACTCTGATCAGTCTTATGTTATTCTTCTTTCCATCGTCTAGCAGCTGCTGGATTGACTCCTTGTCGTCCCTTACTATTTTAAAGAAATTTTTATTTTCCTGGTTACTAATTGCAATCCTATTTTCTATATCTGAAATTATATCTCACACTCACTCATTCTGCTGCATAAACTTTCAATGGAGTTTTTAATCTCCTAGAAATCTGTTTGCATCTCTTTTATGGATTCCATTTGTTTCCTATGTTGGGATTCCATCATGTTCCTCAGCTCCTCTATGTTTTTATCTGTGTCCTCTCTAGATTTATTAATCATGCCTTTTACTATGGGAACAATCTCTGTTGTTATCTGAGAAATTATTTCTGATTTCATTTTTTCCAGATCCTCTTTCATTGCCAGTTCAGGGAGTCCAAGTGGTTGAGTATCAGATTGTTCCATCTCGATGCCCTTTGGGGTCGCCTTAGTTGATTTGAAAGTAGTTTTTGAGACTTATTCACCTGTCTTCTCATTTCAACAGATGTGGCCTGCTGTGCCTTTGATGAGGGAACTTTTTGCTCACCCATCAGTCTTCAATTCTCAGCAAGCCACCGAGCAACCTTTTCTCTGCTGCTTACCAGTGTACCAATTCCTGGGTTCAGAATGGTTGCCTTCTGTGCCCCTGAGCTGATGTGTTGTCTTGGTGGGCTACTGATTGGGGCCTGTGCACAGTTGGGATGGTATCCAGGTGTAGCTCTGGCTGGGGCCTGCCCCCCTATGTAGCTGTTGTCTAGGAGGGCCTTTGGCTGTGAGCTGTGCACTTCAGACTGTGGTGTCTGAGCAGGCTTCTGGCTAGGGTCTCCATGCACTTACCAATTGTATGGGGTGGGCCTCTGGCTGATGCTCTTGTGCCTGTGCAGCTCTTTTCTGGGCTGCCCTTTGGCTTGGGCTTGTGTGCCCTAGCTGCTGGTGTCTGTGCTGGGCCCTGGCTGGGATCTCCCTACAGCCGTGCAACTCTGGTCCATATAGCTCACGTTTGATTTGTTTGTTTCTTTTATCTTTCTTCTTACCTGGGTTATTGTTTCTTGGGAATTTTCCCTTTTTCTGTCTCTCCTTTTTTTCTTCTTTTGTACTTCTTTTCAACTTTCAGTTTTTGTCTTTAAATTTTCTCCTATCTTTATTTTCCGTATTTTTTTTTATCTTTACTCTCTTTTCTCTTATCTTCTACTTCTTATTTTTTCTGTTACCTTTATCTTTTTCTATAAATATTCCTATACTTCCTAATAGGATCTTTTATCTCACTTCTCTCTCCTCTTTCTCATCTCATATAGTTTAATTTTTCAAATTATTCCTCTTGCATTCTCTCATTTCTAACCCCTTATATCTTCAATAGTATAATAATTAAGCTTTGTCAATCTTTAGATAATTAGTTAACTCTACATTATTACTGTTAAAATTCTATCATTAGAGGAGGTATAGTTGTTGTATTTAGTACATATATGCTGTATGTCAATATCTTGGTTGTCTTAGTATATATATACTATAACTATAGATCTCTATTGTTAATGGTGGTACATTATTGGTTTTTTGGTTTTTTTTTTGGTATTGGGGATCGAACTCGGGTCCTTACACTTGCGAGGCAGGCGGCAGAACCACTGAGCTAAATCCCTGGCCCACATTATTGGTTCTTATGGTATGTCAATATCCAATCTGTCTTGCATTATACTACTTTTGCTGATTTGCTTGATGTTGCCAGGGCCACATAATTGTTGCTAGTAATGTGTTTTCTCTGTATGCAAAAACTCAGATTAACTTTGTGACATTAAAAATACTATAGTCCATTCCTGGAGAACTAGGTTTGAGCCAATTGCACTGCATCCTCCCCTCTCAAATTAACAAATGTGGTCAGATCCTGGGACAGAGGTAAAGGACTATAGTTAGCCCTGCTCTGGGTGCATCACTGAAAAGCAGACTGAAGAAACCTCTATATTAGCAACAAAGTCTTTCCATTATAAAGACCTGCAAACCTCCATTCAAACAAAGAAATGAATAATACACAATAGAAACATGAGAATATAAGGCAACAAAATGCTTCCCCAAACTCTCAAATGTCCAAAGCTGATCCTGGGAACCTTGCAGGGGAGGAAAGTCAAAACCACACAACAGAATTATTTGAAAGGATAACAGAGTAGATTAAAAAAACAGATCAATGAGGTACTCAGTGGGATCACAGAAGATGTAATTGAACAGATACTAGATGTATTGAACATAACAATCAGAGAACTTACAGAAGACAAAAATAAAAAGCTTGCTGAGTTTGCTAATTAATGTTACAAACCAATTACCAATCTACCAAAGAATCAGGTTCCACAAAAAGGTTACAGGCAGCACATCATGGTAGGGAGAATGTGGTGAAACAAAGCCACTCACGGGCTGGGGATTTAGCTCAGTGGTTTTGCCGCCTACTGTGCAAGCGCAAGGACCCAAGTTCGATCCCCGGCACCAAAAAAAAACCACACACACACACAAAAACAAAGCCACTCACTTCATGACTGGGTAGCAAAAGAGAGAAATGGTGTTATGGCTTATATCTAGAGTTTCCTCAAATACCTCATGAGCTCGTAGGTGGAGCTTTTCAGAGGTTACTGGATCATGGCAGCATGATATTCGTCAGTGGATTACTTATAGCTAAATGTAATGTTGGGAGCTGAAGCCCTGCTGGAGGAGGTGAGAAACTAGGGGCATCATCTAGAAGGGTCTGTCTCCCTGCCTTTTCCCTTAATCTGTCTGTCTGCTTCCTGCTGCCATGCCACCAGCTCTTCCTCCTCTGCTACATGCCTCTGCCATGTTACCCTGCCTTGGAGTCAGCCAACTCTGAACTAAAACATCTACAAACTGTGCCAAAATTAACCTTTTCCTGTTAGAGTTGTGCACATTGGGTATTATGTCTCAGTGGTAAGAAAGTAAGACAAATGGGAAGAGAGAGGATCCCACAGTCCTCTTTGAGAGTACACACCTGTGATGAATAAATCTTCCTGCTAAGCTACACCTCTTAAAGTTTCTACCACTTTGCATTCCAATAGCACAAGCTGAGGACCAGGCCTTTAACACATGGACTTTTGGGGGGACATTGCAGATCTAGACTAGCATATAAGAAATAATTTCATATAGATTAAATGCTTTTAGGTACAAGCAGCATCAAAATCTTAAAATTTCTAAACTCAAGAATACATCATCTCTTACTAGAAAATTATTTGTTAAAGATAACACAAAACTCTAAAATCCTAAAATGAGAGGCTGATTAAATACATCAAAAGCTTTATTCATGAGATGATGACATTAACAGAATTGTAAGACAAGGAATAGACTGGGGAAAATCTTCCAAAACATATAAATGATTAAACATTAGAAACTATAAAATGCAAAGAACTTCTATTAATCCATAAATAAATTTTTCATATTCCCAAAAAAGAGGGAGAAGATGTGAAGAAATAATGCACAGGTAATGAGCCCCAAAGCACCATATCTAAGAATGTCTTATTTCAGAATATTTTTTATAATACTGACAGTTTCTTATCAATAGTAAAACAAATAAATTATGGTATATTACCATAATTGAATGATCTGTGCAAAGGGATGAAGTATATATCATTATATTTCCATCTTGAAATTAAAATGTTAAGAGGATAAAAAAGTTAACAAGGAGCTTCATTGTCTGTATAAATACTGAGATCTGAAAATAATACAACAGATTGCTTTATAATATATATGAACTTACAAAAATATATATGAAAGAATGAAAATATGCAATTCAGAAGAGTTCAGTCTCTGGTGGGTAAGGAGGAGGAAGTACTTAAGGAAGATTATAGTGGAACCTTTAAATATTTTAATATTTTATACATTCAATTAATTTGTTGAAAAGGATTTATTGTATTATTTTCTATCTTTATGGGCATTTCAAAATTTCAACAATAAAGAAGGATAAACAGCAAAATGATAACAAGGCATACACATGATAGTAGGTAACCAAACTGGAAAAGTAAATCATTTTACCTCATATTTTGGATATGAGAGAAATGACATCAATCAAAACAAGTAAATTCTCAGAGTTGCTCATTTACCAGTGAATCTAGGACTAGAAAATCCCAGATTCAGGATTATTGTTGTTTCCTTTACTATGCCTTAAATACATGAAGGAATTTCTATTCATCAGTTCCTGGAGAGCTTAAAATACGGTTTTAAGAAATTGTCCATAGATTTTATATATAATAGTCAAATGTTGTTTATTTGGCCATAGATATGATAGGATCATAGCAACTGTTTTATAGAAATTAAAGTAGAAATTTTAAAGAGTTGAGAATGAATAAATAAGACAAGTGAACTGCAAGAAAAATTTGGAGAATAAATATAACAAGCACTTACAACATAGGCATAACTATTAACATAGTAAAATCAGTATTATTTTAAATTAATTCAATTTAATTGCTACATAACTAATTTAATCACTTTAATTACTTTTCAGTTGTACTTTCTTATATATTTTTCTGGAAATTTTGTACCCTGTGAGGAAACATGAAAGACTATCATTTCTTTAAGTCCTATGGCTAGAATCATTCTATTTGAATTGTATTTCCTTGTGATTAGCACATGAAATGGAATATAGATAAGAAAATTGATTTAAAAACTATTCCAAAAAAATCAACTTGGTTCTAAGTAATATTAGATATGTAAAACAAAATATGTTAAGTTGTCACATAATAAAAGAATAACCATTTTTGAACATTCAAAATTTATAATTTTATTCATTTCCTCATTTCAGTGATATTGAATCCATAGAATACATAAGGGATAAGCTAAATAACATGATTCCCAAACTGATGACATTACCATAATCTACCACTGTTGATATTTTTTAATTGTATATTTTATTAACACATATTAATTGCACATATTGATGGAATTCATTGTGATATTTCTATTGATGCATACAGCATGCACTGAATATAATTTTAATATTTATATTCCACCTCTTAACTTTCTAGATTGAATCACTAGATAATTATGTACGAATTGTATGGAAATTAGTAGTGCTTTCCTTGAAAGAAAGCATCAGTTAAATAAACATAGGAAACAATAATTGTCACTAAGATGACTAATAGATTGCAATTCTTAAAATATTAGTGAAATCCAGGAAGAAATGTGATTAATTTAGTGGTTTTCTTTCTTATGAGAAGAGGTTGTAAAGTTCTATTTTCAAAATTATATTACGTTGAAACTGGAAAGTTATCTGTAGCTACAAATTTTCATGATATCTTATCTCTAGACTTAGAGTGTTTCATAAAATGGAATGTATGGATCTTTACTGACTTATAACATGGAGAAGACTCACATTAAGGGCAATGAGCATAATTAAAGACAACTTTTATGTGAAGAGTCACAAAAATTCAACATTATCCTCCCGAAAGTATTTGTCCTAGTCACTTTTCTCATCACTAGGACAAAATACCTGACACTCACAACTTAAAAGGGAAGAGGTTTATTTTGGCTCGTATTTTTAGTCCACAATGGCCCAGTTCAAGGCAAGAAGTCAAGGTGGAAGGATAGGGTAGAAGAAAGCTGCTCATATCATGGTGGCCAGGAAGTAGAGAGAGTGAAGAAATAAGCTGAAGAGGGTGACTGATATACACTTCCAGGTCATGCCTCCAGCAATCCACCTCTAATCAATCCCTATCTTCCAAAAGCAAGTTAATCGAAGCACTTCCATAATTTAATCACCTTCCAAAAGTCATGTCTGAGCACATGAGGTTCTTGGGGGACATCTAGATCCAAACAATAATATTCTGCCCCCGGTTCCCAAAAGACTCATGGGTGTCCCTTTATGCAATATGCATTTAGTTCTTCTCTAAGGGGTGTCAAAGTATTAACAGCTGCAGTGTTGCTGAAAAGTTGAAGTCCAAAGACACCTCTGAGACTCAAGACAAACTCTTAGCTGTCGGGCTCTGTAAAAACCAAAAAGTTAAACACTGCCAGCAGATAGTGGGTAAAAATTCCCATTCCAAACTGGAAAAATAAAGGGACACAAAGGAATGGGACCAAAGCAAGATTAAAACCCAGCTGGGCAAACATTAAATTCTATAGCTCCATATCCAGTACCTGGGGCAAAGTTGTCAACTCCAATGGGCTTTGGCAGTCCCACTGTTACAGCATTGCTAGTTGCAGCTCTCATGACCTCTCTTAGGGTAAATTTGCTTAGTGCCTGTTGCTTTCCTCAGACATTCCATCTTCCTAGGTTCTCCACTGCACTTTTGGCATCACTTGCAGAGCTTCACACATTGCCCTCCCTGGGGCAACTTGGCCTTCCAGGGCTTCTTCTGAAGTCTGGGTAGAAGCTTCTCTGACCCCACATCTTTTACATTCTAAATACCTGTAAAGCTAGCACCATATGGAAGACACGAAGGTCTGCTGCCAACTTAAACAGGAGCTGGACCACTGTGGATTATGGCTACAGAGACCACTAAGTACTTGGATGGTTGAACTCTGGGAAATATTTTCCACTTTAGCCCAGAAAAAAACCAAAAAATAAAAAACAGAGTTTGCTAGCACTCTCTTCTCAAAGCAAAGTTTCACTTTTATAGAGTAAAGGATGTGGTTTTATTGTTTCCCAGGATGCCATCAAGACATCTTTTCTATTGTCCTGATGTAAAGTTCTTGGCTTCTTTTTAGTGTGAATCCTTTTCAGCAACCAAATTGTCCTGGACCAAAAATATTACAGGTCCCAAAACCATAGGAGCTTACTTTATTGTGAAACTCAAAATTTTTAAAAGGGGCTTTTTGCTCTTGTTTCATAGTGTAAATATTGCTAAAAAGCAGTAAACAATACCCATACTACAGCCTGAAATGGGGCTGCCTTGAAATTTCTGCTGGCATACTAATTAGTCTGCAACCCTTAATCTCAATCACCTGCAAAAGTCTCTAGACATGAGCAAAATATAGACAAATTTTCTGCCAGAGCATAACACAGATGGCCTCTAATCCAACTGCTAATGGAGTTCTTCCCAACTGAAAGCTCTTGAGCCTGGTCTTTACAGTCTGAATTTCTATCATCACTCTGGTCTTCTGAGTTCTGACCATTATCTCCTATCAAAATCAGCTCACAGCATTCTAGGGCTTCTTTAGCCAATGTCCTGAAATATTTCCAAACGCCTCAAGTAAACCAGTCCCAAAAGCTTCTGAACCACATGTTCAGGTAACACAGGAACAACCTCATTCCTGGTATCAAAATCTGTCTTTGTCACTTTCCTCATTGCTGGGACGAAATACTGGACACTTGCAACTTAAAGGAGAAGAAGTTTACTTCGGTCCATGTTCTTTGGTTCACAGTTGCCCAGCTGAAGGCAGGAAAGCATGGGATAAGGATATGATGGAGGAAAGTTGCTCACATCATGGGAGCCAGGAAGCAGAGAGAGCAAAAAGAGGAGCTATGGAATGAGAAATCCTTTCTTTGCTGTTCCATATATCTTGTAGACTGATCTCCAATTTTACTCAACAACATTAGACTTCAATTGATGCTTATGTTTTCGCTATTTCTCAACCACTCAGTCATCACTTTTGCCCTTACATAGGCCAGCTGCCTTCACATACATTTTCAGTTTTCTTTCCCCTCTCTCTTCATTGTACTTGCTTAGTAAAGTTCCAACAATAGAAAAATCTAATACTTGCCTATTCATATCTGCACCTAAGCATCTAAAGCTAAATTGAAAGCCCTGTAACGGTAATGATTTCTTCTTATGTTCTCTTAAACTCAATCCATCCAATCCATTACCAATCCAATACCAAATAACTTCATCAAAATAGCTTTAGTGACATTTAGTGACACTGTATCATAGATTTAAATACTGTGATTTCCACTGGTCAGTTGACAATTTTATTGTAGCAGACCAGTTAAGAATACCTGATACAATTGCTTGTTCTCACCTAAATTTTCCTTGGTTGGTTTCCAGGACAATGTTTTCCCCTGCTTTTTCTGTTATCAAATAAATGCATTTCCTCAGTATCTATGACTATATCTTCTCTCTCTTCTTCAGTCTGACAATCACAAAACTATAGCATTCTGTCTTTAGATTTCTTTTATTGTCTTTACTTGGGACTTTATTGATCACTTCAAGCCTCATGGCTTCCAATACTATCTATATTTTGTTTACTGTCAAATTTATAATTCAATATAGATCTCTTACCAGAACTCCAGACCCAAATGTCTACTTAGCATTTCTTTTTGGAAATTTGATATGCACTTCAAAAAGCATGTGCAAATCTAAACTCTTGATTTTTTTAATCCTCTTATCTAATCAGTTTAATCTTAATTTATGGCAACTCACTGAGTTTAGTTACACTCTAAAACTTACAATCAGCTTTGACCACCTCTAGTGTTCTCCCACAGATATCCATGTTTTACTCCCTTACTATAGGTGTCTGCTGAATGTTCATGTGAAAGGGATTTTCTGATTCTTTATGTTTATTTCTAATTCACTCTTTGTCATCACTTCATTACCCCATTTCTTTTTCTTTATAATATATATAATATATAATATTTACACATAATACATGACATACACTTTTCCATTGGTTTATTGTCTGTCTTCCTACTATAGCATATAATATGTAATTAAAAATGGGATTTTTCTTTTGAGTTGTTGTTTTACTTGTAGCTCCAAGTTTACTACCGTGCCTAAAAAATGTAAGTGGCTTTAAAAAAAAGTTTGTTGAACAAATAATCTATAAAAATGAGCCCGAATTTATGTTTTACTTTGGAAATTTGTGAAATTAATTTTAAGCTCATTTTCCATCAGTTACACTTTGAGGATCCTAAGGGTTATTATCATTTATTTTGTTGAGAGCAAATACTTGTACTACTCATCCCATCCTCTGGAATGAAGTGTCTGTATTTTATGAATCACATTCTGCAGGAAGGCAGATTAATACAGGTACAACAGAAATATTCTAAAGAAATTCCTATCCATTAACTCTTTTAAAATGAAAGACTACATAAATTTGCATACTGTCCAAATATGAAAAGGAGTTAAGGTGGTCAAAAGATAATTAAAAATTTGAACTGACAGGCTCATAGAAGAGCAAATCAATTCTGTTAAATTACTATTTCTTTATAGTCTGAATGGGTCAGAGATCTTGATATAATTATTAGTATACAGACGTTCAATTTGTTTAAGCAATTACATTGTTTAATAGGTGAAAAAGTATATATTTGCTATGAAAATTTTACTTAGAAGCTTTCTAGATTTAGCAGTCATAGAATCATGCATAATATGAATGATTAAGGAAAAATGCCTGAATTAATATATGAAAAGTGAATAAGGAACAATTATATACATAATTATAAAACTCTTAATAACAT
>NW_004624787.1:2626061-2661365 GCF_000247695.1 Heterocephalus glaber | reverse complement strand
ATAAAATGGAGTACTACTCAGCCATAATGAATGAGAAACTAGAGACATTTATAGCTAAATGGATGCATATTGAGGCCATCCTCTTTTAAGTGAAATAAATAGGACACACATGTGTGAATACCGAATAGTTTCTCTAGTGTGAGAAACTGGAAGTGTAATTAAGGATTAAAATGATTAAAATGAATAATGGATAATTTGAAATGCGAAGAAAAGGTTCAAAAGCATAGGGGTGGCAGGAGGGGAAGGGGAGACATCAGGTTACAGGCTAGAATCTGGAAAGAATCCATATATAGATTGTGTTTAAAACTATAGGAAGAGATATAGATAGAGACTAGGCTGGAGCTCATCAGTGGGTGGGAAAGGAAGAGTCACTGAGATCAAAGGAGAGAAGGGTATGTTTCCAGAAGCAGCACATACAACTATGTACAGTACACAGTACTCGATAATGTGATAAACAGCTGTTACTGTTTTAGGTACTTATCATAACATGCTGTGTTTTTCATCCTTTAAAGTATAATCCTACTTATACAAAAAAAGTTTGCTGTAAAACAGCGTGCTGCTATGCCAGCGGTAGCCTCATGTATCTCGTGTTTAACTGCGTATTTGGATAATATCAAGGGGTCATCACAGATGATTGATGTATACCTTTTCAGTTTGCACTTAGGGGTTGGCACTCCGTGTGGTACTTTGCAATACACATGGATAAAATTGCCTAATAACATATTTCTCAGATTATATTTCCATCATGTGTCACATGACTGTATTAAAATTTAAATTAAAAAAATTTTGGCCTATGTGGAGTCTACTAGTTAATTAGAATTTTTTCTTCAGACCACTATTTGTCCAGTATTAGTTTTGAAAATCTTTCTAAAGCAAATCACATCTTCTGATGTTATGTTAATGCTTGAGAATTTTTAAAAATTATATGGAAAAATGTTTAAATACTTTTCAGTTTTGCTTTGGTTGAGTTTTATTATATTTAAATATTATTATAGTTTTTTCCCTTGCATTGTTTTTCTTTGAATAATTTTAATTTTTGTATACGTGTGTATTTAGTGATCGATAATAAAGTTATACATTAAAAAAAAGAAAATTAAACCAAAGTGTTAAGAGTAGTTAGTTATTTGGCACAGTTATTCAGGAAAATGGATGATTACTATAAATTCCATGACAGTATTTATTTTTATAAGGGAAAATGGTTATAACCCAAAGGTGGCATAAGGAAGAATTGCATGGTATGGTAATGTTATATTTTTGGTCTTGACAAGTGCATACATAATGTTGACTTTATGATGAGCCATTGATCTGTATTCATTGAGAATGTATATGTATCAGAATAAAGAGGGTGCAAAAACAGTAATAGTTTTACATACCAATAGTGAATTTGATTTTTAAAAAATCAAGAAAGTAATCATATTGCTATTAAGGCCACTTTCTTAGAAATAAAATTGACTGAGGAATTGAAAGACTTGCATAAGGAAGATAATTTAAAAATGAAGAGATACAAGGGCCTGGGATTTAGCTCAATGGTACCGCACCTGCCTCGCAAAAGCAAGGTCCTGAGTTTGATCCCCGGTACCAAAAAAAAAGAGAGATACAAGCAATGAAAAGATCATTGAAACAATGCAAAGATCACAAACAATGAAAAGATCTGCTCCATGAAAAGATATTCAAGGAGCAGAAGAATCAATAATGTTAAAATGACCATAGTACTCAAAGAGATTTATAGATTCAATCAATAGTCATCAAATTCCAATGATATTCTTCACAAATTAAAAAAATATCTAAAATTTATATTGAACCAAAAGCCCTAGAATAGCCAAAGTGATCCTGGGTGGGATAGAGAAGGAGGTATTGGAATAACTGCCTTCAAAACATTATAGAGCTGTACAAACCAAATCAGCATGCTATTGGTATAAAAACCTGAAATACAGACTGGCAGAATTGTAGAGAGCCCAGAAATTAATCTACATACACACATTCAATTTATTTTTATGAAAACATCAGGAGTATGCATTGGAGAAAAACAGTCTCTTCAATAAATGGTGCTGGCAAAACTGGATATACATATGCAGAACAATGGGCCTAGAACTCTTCCTCCTACCATAAATAAGAATGAACTCACAATGGATCAAAGACCTAAATGTGAGACCTGAAACTACGAAATTCCTACCAAAAAAACGTAGTGAAAACACTTCAAGACATTAGTGTAGTAAGAGATGCTTTGGATAAGAGACTAAAATCTCAGAAAACAAAAGTAAAGTAGATAAATGGGATTGTATCAAAATAGGAAGCTTGGGCATACCAAATAAAACAATCAATGAAATAAAGTGATGACTTACAGAATGAGAAAACATTTTAAATGTATTCATCCAACAAAGTATTAATATTCAGGATGTACAAGAACCAAAATCATTGTACAACAAAAGTAATCCAATTAAAAGTGGGCCAATGATCTGAATACACATTTTTTCTTCAAAAGAAGACAGACAAATGGCCGAAAAGTATATGAAAAATGGTCAGTGACATTAATTATGAAGTAAATAAAAATCAAAACCACAATGAGATATTACCTCACACCTGGTTAGTGGTTGGCTATTATCAAAAAATTAAACAAAACAAGTATTGGCAACAATATGGAGAAAAGGGAACCATTGCACATTGTTGGCAATGTAAATAGTCCAGCCATTATGGAAAACAGTATAGAGATTTCTCAATAAACTAAAAATTGTGTTACCATATGCTGCATTGGGGAGTGTCTTTATTTTCACTGTCCTTGCTACCTCCATATCCTGAATTGACTCAAAACACTTACAATTCATGGTCATTTCGATTTTGGAGAAAATCCAGAATTCACATTGTGCCAGATCTATTGCATAAAGGAGATGACGATACACCTTAATGTTTTTAAGAGACTGCCTTTCCTTTGGGTGACACTCAGCAACAGCATTCACTGTATTTGTATCACACTTCTTAAATAAACTTGCCAAAGAAGACTTCCAGAACTGCTAGAGTGGGAACACTTAGAGAGGGAATGATGGCAATATATCTTTTACTGTAATAAATTTAAAAAATTTAAATATTCACCATGTATTTTGATCAACCCTTATTACAGAACAATACTCTTTAGCCTTTAAAAACAAGAAATGTCATTTGTGACAACAATGATGAACACAGAAGACATTATGTTAAGTAAAATAACGTAGGCACAGAGAGAAAAATGTCATATGTTGTCACTTATATGTAATCTGAAAAATTCAAACTCACAGTAGTAGAGAGTAATGATAGCTGCAAGAAGGGGTGGACAAGGAAAGGATAGATATGGTCACTGGGTCCAAAATTTCTGTTTCAAAGAAAGAGTAAATTGTGTTATTCTATTGCACAGCACATTGACCACAGTAAATAATGCATGATATATCTCAAAATAGACCAAATAATAAGTTTTAAGTGTTTTCAATACAAAAAAATTGACAAACATTTGAGGAGATGGATATACTAAGTAGTTTTATCTGGTCATTCCACAATGTATACATGCATAAAAACATCACATTTTACTCCATGAATACATGCGATTATTGTCAATTAAAAATTGAAAATGAAACTTTGCTGTCTTATTTTTCCATGTACATTTATTTTACCAGTCTCTTAGGGTCAATATGATGAGACATATTTTTTCTTATTCTAAAAAGATCAGAAAAGAAGTTGCAATAATTTCTTGGAGATTCTTAATATATTTTGAAGAAACAGAGGAAAGGAGAAGAGAGGAGAAGAAAAGGGAAACAAAATGAAGGATGTTTCATTATTCAATTTATTCAGGTACTCTTTATGATCAGTTAATATGAATGGAAGGAGACTTTAACATTTATGTAACTACTATATAATATACTGTGTGTTATAAAACTATCTTCCTAAGGGAAATGTATTGTTTGACTAACTGAATTAAAGACTACTGGGGTCACAGTAATGGAAATGGAAATGCTCACATTTATGTAAAATAATAGCATATTAAAATCATATTCTCATTATAGTAAGTCATGCATGATTTTTGTAGACTGTTTAGAATTATGGAATATACTGAAAATAAAAGATGACAAAAGTTTCATAAATAATATTTGGCAGTAAAATTATTAATACTTTGTCTTGCCCTTATGATTTTTCATGTGTTCTGAAACTTTTTTGTATTACCTTATTTTAAATACAATTCCTATATTTCTAAACTTCCAGAAGATACTACTAGTTTCTTTTGAAAGCATGCTATAATCTTACTATTTTCTAGAAAATACAGTATCATTTTGTTGACTAATCGCTATCATTTGTGAACTCTAGGCAAGAGTAAAATTTAGTGGACTGTATGCCACATGCTCTAATTTTTTAAAGTTAAAATCCTAGCTAAAAAATTATTAAAATTTTTTTGTCTCAATTTCAAATATATATACAACAATAAAACTTGTGTTTCATTCTGGCATTCATACAATTAAAAGTCACAAAATAGCAAAGATAAAAATTTAATTATCACATATGTGGATAACTTAGTTATGTGTAGATGAATAATAAAATAAAGATATAATCCATGAACTGTATATGTATTTTATATAGAAAGAATATATATTCTTGCCTTTATATCAGCAGAATTACTATTGTGTCATTGTAACTAAATTTTCAAATAATTTGCATTATATGGAATTAATTAAATAAGAAATTACTGAGAAATGCAAATATAAAATTATTTTCTTATGATTTAAAAGTACTTTTCTAAAATAGATTCATCACTATTACAATAAAAGTACATATTTATCAGTCAATGGAAATGAAACTGTCTAAAACGAACAATTTTATAATTATTTTGAAAACAATTACATTTTGATAAACTATGATTATGGTAACAAAATTACAAATGACAGGGACATATTCTTTAAGAAATTTTTCCTTTGTTTTGTAATATTTGGGGTTGTATAGTAACAGGGCAGCAAGTTTCTTCATTTAGGGAAATACAGTTTTGTTTTAGTTCTTTCCTGTTATCATTAATGTATTTTAGCATTTTTATTACCTTACAGTATTCTGCACCTTTTCCATTGAAGTGATTTCTTCCTGTCTAACTGGTTTGCTTTAAAGCTTTTGTGCTCGTTTTTGAGCTTTGGTTGACAACCTTCAAACTTTAGTGTACCTTTTCACAGTTTATTTTTAGCTTACAAAACAGCTTGAGAATTTAAAGTGCCCAAGGATCATATTTAAAATGCATCATTCTAGTTATTCACCTTTAGATGCCTCTTATTCTACCAAAGTGAATTATTCATAGCCTGTATTATGAAGTTTGAAATGATATAAAAATCACACAAGGTGCATTTGGAGACTTTAATTCAAGCAAAGGGACTACAGTCATATATCATTTAGTACAGATTTAGCCAAGAAGTTTTCATAGAGTTAGAAGCAGAAATCATAACACAAGAAATGATATCACAGACCTACAACATGTATAGAGCATATTTCTGAAGTATGGTATATTTGAACAGAACTACTTCAACCATGTCAATCAACCCTGATAGCCATGGGTATACATTTTTATTTTGTTTCAACTGGATATGAAATGTGTGTTGTTATCAGTTGGGGGCTTAGAGGGTTAGATAGCTTTAAAAGCTATAGAATTCTAAAGGCACTCTGTGACTATTTGCAATTTATTTGTTTTATCTGTTGTCATGTTGAGAGATTTATCTTGAACTTTTTTTCAAATGATTACCCTTAAAACAGCTAAGTAGCTATTTATTGGCATTTACATCTTTTTACAAAGCTATAGACTAATGATTTTTCTCAGTGTTTCATTAAAATAATATTCAGTAACTCTACAGTGATGGTGCATGATATGATCTTCTTTTTGACAGGAGTATACACGTTTTCTGAATCCTTCCACCAGAGATCCAAGCTAATATAGCTGTACATTGTATTCATGGACACACAATAGGATAATTCTACCCTCAGCTTTTCACACTCCACAATAACCTTAACTATGAAGATATTGGGTTTGGGGACCTACTCTGTCTCAATGAAGCAAAAATATTGTTTTGAATATTTAATTGCCATATAGAGTGGATTGTTTTTCCATTCATATTTGGAGATGAAATTCAATACATAATAATGAGCTACACAGTTTCAGGCATCAAGATGTCAACCAAGAATATGACTTCTTAAGTGTAAATGACAGGAGCATGCCATTTCTAGATTTTATGTTATGGTCATACTGTCAATTGCTAACCCTAATTCTAATCACACAAGACAGTTGTTACTGTTTCTTTAAGTCAGCAATATGTTCGTGAAGGATACATATTGTACAGGTATACAATATCTTTAACTTTCTACGTATGTATATACAACTTTTAATTTTATTATGTCCATCTTTTCTAGTTCTTAGTATGGAGCTATGCACATTGCAAACCTGTAAGTATCAAATTAATGAATAAATGAATAAAAAACTATTTATAAGATATAATTTGAGACAATAAAATTATTGAACATTAATCTCTCTAACTCGTGTCTCAAAGTGAAAAATATTATTTTCCAATTTTCCTACGAATACTAGGAGAAGCTGTTGAATTAAAGAATAGAGGTCTCCCTCTGCTTTCCTTCCCAAATATTCAATCCGGCATGACATTATGTAGATGACAGGCAGAGGTAGTAATCTAGATAGACTTCTATAAGATAATAGATAATAGATAATATAAGAAGAAATAAAAAGCACTCTGACGGGAAACATATGCAAAAGTGAGTGCTAAAGAGTATTTACCAAGGCAAAGTGATGTTGATTTTTGTCTTAGAAACTTCAATGACTGAAAATTTAGGGAAAGGGAATGATGTCTAATCAGTATTTGTAGGACACTAATGAAGCACTGTTGGAAACTCCTACACAGCATTTTAAAATTTAAATTAGATTTATTTTTCTACTTATACATATTTATACAACTTATACAAACATAAAAATTACAAACATATTTGTGGGATACTAGGTGATGTTTTGATACATGTATACATCATCTACTATTTAAATAAGTTTAAGCATATCTACGTCTTCCAATACTTATAATTTCTTTATGGTGAAAATATCCAAAATGCTGTCTTCTAACTTTTTGAAATATACAATACATTATCATTATGTATAGTCACCCCACTGTGCAATAGTACACTGGAACTTCTTGTTCTTATCTAACTATAAATAGGGAAATTTAGTAGAGATATATATTAAGCCAAGGCGTCTAGAGTAAGATAGTTATGAGGCTGGGCCTGTTTATATTTGAGAGGCTGTCATCTGGGATTTTGAATGCAATGTGCAAAACCTCACTGAACATAAGGCTACATAGTAGTCATTGAAATAAGCCAACACCTCATTAGTTCTTATCGCCCCCCTCTTGCAAGGAAATTTAGACTATTTTGTTTCACAAAATAAAGCCAATATGCAATAGATATTGCGTAGCTGATAAAGGAGGATTTGGTCCTAAACAAAAAATAAAATGGCTGGGCCAGGGATTTAGCTCAGGGGTTCCACAGCCTTCCTTGCAAGGGCAAGGTCCCAAGTTCGATCCCCAGTACCAAAATAAAATAAAATAAAATGGCTGAATTTACATGAGGCCACTAAATCGAAGAAGGCTCTTTTGAAACACACATATGTTGTTATATGTTGTATTAGTGTTTTGGGATTTGAGTTTTAGAATCCTGTGGACTTGGGCAACACTGAAGTGGATCCCTTTCTTGGGGATGATGTGCTTTACAAAGGCTGGAATATGTGGGTTAAATTAATCCTTGTATAGCTACCAAAATAGCAGAAATGCTGCTCTCATCTACTCAGATCACAATAACTACTACAATAAGGCATTTGACATTCTAATGGATCAGAAGAAGGGGATAAAAAAGAATTAAGTTGTTTTATGTACCTGTACCAACTCCCTATGAGGAATGCAATCATTATGTACTGTAAACATGTACTAATAAAAAATAAAAGCTGAAAAAAGAATTACTGACCAATCTTGTATTTCATTTCAAACAAAAGGGAAATAAATGGATTCCCACCATTGGTGGGGCAAATCAAGACTGAGGAATAAAAGATACTAGAGCAGTAGCGCTCTGAGGAAAACAAGAAGGAAGATTCAAGTGGAGCTTGGAGTACAAAGAATGGGATTTATCTGTCTCAAACTCTTGAAAGTAGAAAATGTCTTGAGGGGCTGCAGTTTTCTAATTCTTTTCTTGATTTGGAATAACTAACATTGATAGGCACAGTCTGACTTAATTTGGAACCTTCTCCTGACTTCTTTAGAAATTCCCTCTCCAGTAGATGAAGAATAGTGAGAATGGGCTTGATATAAACAAAGTCACAGACAGGCTGCTGGCACACGCGTGTAATCCCAGCACTCTTGGGAAGCTGGGGTATGAAGATCACAAGTTTGATCCCAAAATCTGGGAAAATTAGAGATTTAGTGAGTCTGTATCCCAAAATATAAATTTAAAAAGGGGCTGAAAATATAGTTCAGTATACAGGCCCTGGGGTTAATTCCCAATAACACACACAGACACACACACACACACACACACACTTAAAAAAAGAAAATATGCTCTTTTTAAAGACTACACAAGCACACAAGTATTGATTAAAATTTTTAATACGGTCATGTATATGACATAAATTATTATTGCATGGAAGGTGCTACCTTAAAGATAAGAACTATACACTGCCCTCAACTCTAAGTAATATATTTTCCAAGTTAAAATATTTTCTGTGACATTTTTCAAATTTGGTAAATTATTTTCTACACGAGAACATTATAACTATAGTGACTTTTTTGTAAATTATTCCTAATTAAGCAGTGATAGGGAAATTAAAATTTAAAATTTTTCTTTGAGCAGTCAAAATAAAACCCTTTTATTTGTTTTCATGTACTTTAACTCTAGAAAACTCTTGGATGCTGAAGGAGTGTACTGTATTCATATCCTACCCAATCGAGTCACAGTAGCTTAGTTTTCTGATTCCCAAAACTATAATATATTGGAACCATCAACTTAGAGAATGAAGAAATTTTCAGCAGAAGGAACACATGACTAAAAAGTATGGCAATTGGCAATATTAAACCTAGGAGAGAGGCCAGATATATTAAAAAAAAAAGATTAGGAACTTGGAAAACCTTGACAATGTAAAATCAATACAATTGATACTCTTTATAAATTTCAACAAAATACCATTTTGTTTATATTCTTTATTAATGTAAACACAAAGAATTAAACAGTTCAGAACAGATTTTATCAGAATAGAAAAAAATAATGTGGGCCTTTTTTTACATCTTAGGTAACAGTAAACTTCAGTAATTCTAAAAGTACAGTTTTGTGACGCCTGCATTATTGCATGTCACCAGAAATAATAAACTATGAAATATGGTCTAGTAATTTTGTTCATGAATCCTTTCCTGTGCGGGATACCTAATTTCCTATGAGAGTTGCTTTGTTATTTTGTAGAACAGAATTTCAGTGGTCTCAGTGGTTGTCATTATTTTTCATAGAGTCTTCTAAGATGGGCTAAGTCTTTTCAACAAGATTTATGATTTTTTAACAGAGAATTATTTAATCTCCAACTGGGTTTTATAGCATTTTCACTTTGAACGCTAACCTATAATGACACAGAAGCAAGATCCAGTACTCTTGCTGCATGTGAATCACAAGGTTTAACAGAGTGCAAGTCACTTTCTGTGTATTTTCACAAATAATCATGATTTTCTTTGGTACACTGAATTTAACTTCTTTTCTAAATCCCTTCTCAGTATTTCACTACATTGTTTTTAATAGTCTTTTCCAAGGCTTGTTTCCTTCTTTAAGTGTATTATTTTTAGTTTTCATTCCCTGCCTCTCTCATTTTGTGTTAGTCATCACTTAAACTCTTCAGTAACTATACCAAGATAATGGACTATGAAATTGAGCACGATTTGGAAAAAATGTGTTATAACTTCAAAGGATTGCTCAGCTATTATATTCATATGACTAAGTACTAAAAAAGCCTCTCTTGTCCTAAGGTTGCTCAGGACAAAATTTTCTAAAAGTTTTTCCAAAAGTTTTAAATTTTCTAAGTTTTACTTTATTTTATTATATACTTTTTGAAATCCACCTAGAATTTATTTTTGTATGTGACATACATTTCTTCCAAATGGCTAGCCCATTGGGTGACTTTTGTAAATAAATTATTTTCCTCTGTTAAACTGAAACAAAAGAAATTATGACATAGTTCTTTGTTTCTAAAGAAAAAAAAACAAGGTTTATACATTACACGCTATGGATAATGGTTTAATTTAAACCTCTGTATATTTTCCATTAAATAAACATATGAAGTCATATTTCTCTTGCTATAATGAGAGTATTAACATTTTAAAACCTATCCTAGTTTACTCCGATTTCAAGTAAAAGACTTTATTTTGTCTTACAATTAATCAATTTTTATTGTAATTTAAAAAATGTATAACTGATATTGTGTAACAGGAAGAAGAGGTCTAAAAGAGCAGGGGAATTGGGAGGGGTAGGGAAAGGGAAAAAAGGGAAAGGAAAAATATGAGAAGAGGAAAAAAAATGGGAACAAGGTCTTTACAAATAGGGAAGGGTGGAGGGGGTGAAAGGAGGGCAAGGGAAGGGGAAAAAAAATAAGAACCAAGAGACTCATGTAATGGTACAAGATCCCAGTGCTGAATGTAACTATTGTATACCTACAATGTACCAATAAACTTAATGGGAAAAACAAAACAAAACAAAACAATCAATTTTTCTCTCTAAAATATTTGTTTCAAAGGTTGTTGTTATTTAGATATAAAATATAACCAATTAATTAGGAATGTTATTAATATGTTTTATTTAAGCCTTTCACATATCAAACATGTAGACTTTGATATTATATTGTAAAAAGATAGAAGTAATTTCAAATATTAGTGCTGACAAATAATAAACCTAATGGACATTGTTTCACTTCTTGCTTTGGTTAAATATCAATTTCATAGACATAATTGCAGGCAATTTAAGCAACTATGTTTATTTACAGGGTAGACACTGAGGTTTCTCATAAAATTCAAAGAAACCATCACATAAGAAACCTGGAATTAAAAAGATTGTAGGCATGTATGCAAGTGTCTCCCATCCCAGTTTCTCTACTTCTCGATCTGATTCATTGTTATTATCCTGAACATTTTTTCTCTCTGTGACATTTTTTTGCAAATAAAACAGAAGATTCTTTTCATTTTAAGATTTATGATTCTTTCTGTTCCAGCATTCACAGGGTTGCATGGCAATTTCACATTCCTAGGAGAGAGATCTGATTAACTCAGCTCAGGCTGAGTTTCTAACACACTGGCCCAATCAATAACACACAGAATGACATTGTGTACTGTTACTGTGGTTTCTGCTGGCCACACAAATAGATACAGGTGTTGCGGCAATACTTCATTGAAAAACTGGGTTCTCTTAAAGTGAGCTGACACCTGAAAAGCTATGACTATGCCTCTACTGCTACTGTTGTTAATCAGACAATACTGAAGATCTGACATGTATTGAGCTCTTACCATGTGTGAGGAACTACTGTATAGGTAAAATGTCTCATCCATTATCTCATGTTTTCATCACAAGGGTCTTTTCTCTATTTTACAGAAGAATAAACTAAGAATTAATACAGGTTAAATCTTGTGCCAAAGCTCTCAGAATTGTATAAAAAATGTCAAAATTGTGGAATGTAAATTTATTTAACAAAAAAATGGAAACATAAAAATCAGAGGATGGAAAACAATCCTAGAGAGAGAGGTTTGACTTCCCAGGCCTTCTAGAGGACCTGATGGAAAGGGAAAGTTGTGGGAGATGCCACTGGAATTAACATTGTCATTCTCACGCTATTTTTATCTCCTTCAGGTCCCTGGACACAACGAACTACTCTGCAGATCTTGGTTCATGTCAACCTATCAACCAGATATAAAACAGCTGGTATGGAACAAACCAAACACATTCCTGTGTGTCCAGTGGAAATTTAGGTGAAGGCAAACCTAGTATTCCAGGAATATTTCCTGGAAGATCTAGAATCCATCAAAACTGTTTCTATTCACAGGCCACCGAATTCTTTGTCAGATGTCTATTTTAGTCACAAAGGTTAATACATATGTCTGGTGCTTTTAAACATAAGTTATATAGCTACTCTTTTCTAACAAGAAACCACAGAACTGTTGACTAGTGGAGAATAATTGTTTCCACCTTACATACTCACACACCCAATCCACCTTAAAATAATAGAATTCAGGCATCCTACAGCTAAACTTTAATTATGTTGTCTGATAGTAGATTGCTATATTTTGTCATCATTTCCATTCTGCCTCTATCAACATAATGCTTTATTGTTCTCTATTACAAACTCTGCTTGTTATTTATTGTTAAAGACTCAATAGTTGAATTTACATGCTGTCACAATAAATCATGCTTACCTAGCTAATGCAACATTAAAATGAAATATCCTTTGCAATATCATTAAGTTGTATATGTTAAAGTGTTTGGGTGGAAAGCATCGGATGGGAATTCCAAAACTATCTTAAATCATGCCTACCATCAAAACTATGCATTGAGTGCCTTTAGGTTTCATGAAGTTATTCCAAATGTTCTAGAATTATGAAACAGGAAATAAATTATACCCACAATAAGCATGCACTCTATAGATGAAATTTATGAACAAGATACTTAGAAATATATATCCATATACCTAAATATGGGATTTGAAATTACATAAAAAGCACTTGATATCCTTTCTGGAAATTTGGTGTTATATCAAGAGTTATAATGGGATTAGCCTTCAGTTTCAAAAATTACCTAAAATTAAATGTATATGCTAATTTTCAGATTATGTTAATAATTATTATTTTAACAAAGGAAAAGGGGTATTTAATGAAAAAATAGTGTACATTGGTGTTATTAATTTATTGGTAATTATATTTTTCATTATGTAGAATTTGTCCATATTTTGATACTTTGAGCTTAGAACATTTTTTGAGTAAGTACTATCAGAGCGGAAAAAACTAAATGGAAGCTTCTGAAATTCTCTCTTACCTGGGCAAAAGAGTACATCAAAAGCACTAATGAAAAAAAATAAAAATAAAAGATAATTTTAAAAGCACCAATGTATCTAGAAAGGATGCTGGAATGTAGTGTTACCTTTAAAGATCTAAAGGCTGCAACGGTGGTGGTCCCACTTGCATTTTGTCTAATCTACCAGTCTGTCCCATGCAAAAACTGGATGGATCCAAGAGTGTAACTATAAACTAATGTGGATGCAACAAGCAGTAGCTTGGATTGCAGCTGCTGTGCTGGACATAGTACCATTGTTAGAACAATTAATATGGTCTCAGATACATGGTATGTGACCATTGCTTTAGAAAACAAGTTTTTTCATTTTAAAATGATCAGTAACAATTTGAATTCATGTGCAAGAGACAAATGAATTCATTAACAGTTTTCCCATGTTAATTCTACTGCTCTGTGTTATAATATGGTCTGAAGATTGCTGGACTGTCTAAATCACAGAGAACATCATATTGATTCATTACATCAGTGCTACTATGTTGATCAGGCAGGATGATCAACAGTTGCTTATCACAATGAAGATGTTGTTAAGACATGTACACTCCAGGAGATATCTAAGATAGATTCAGGGAACTGCCATACACAAATGATTTTTACATATCCTATGGCAAGACGTATCTTCTATATTAAAAGAGGAATTATTATATTATTTTCCTCCTATCATGAGGAAGTACAGAGCCCAGTGAACTTTTTCAAATTCTAAAAGAAATTCATTCTATATTATTAGCTGAGGCCCATGTGCTAAGTGATGCAAAATGTTGCTAGGTTTGAATGAGGTAAAGAGCAAAAAAGTTCAGCAGGAATACCATGCTATAAGGCAAGCATATCTCGCTTTGGGGACTTACGGTTTGCTGGACCCTATGACATTAGAGGTATCAGTGATAGGAAAATATATTGTGTATGAGAGAAGAAAGATCTGGTTCTCCAGAAAGGAAGTTGAATTGTTGTTACTCTAAAATCAGAAATAGATGTTGGATCTAGAAGGACAAACAGATATCCCAACTAGTCATATTGTAGCTATTTATGGGTTTGTTTTTTGAAGATTTCTTATTCTCAATTGCTTTACAGGTAAGAAGGTAAAAACGATTTTTAATGAATACTTTTGAATGTTTAGAACACGTTTGAATGTAATTAATTCATATGATTTTATAAAGATTTAAAGTTTTAATCAATATAATTTTAAAAGCATATAAAATGGTAAGAAGAAATAATTAGATTCTTACCTTCACGTTCTCAATGTGTCAGAAGCTAGGAATATTTTGAAAATTTTCATTGCGTTATGATTACACCTAGAAATAAAATAAAATATTTCACAGATCAAAATTAAATTAATCTATCTCCCTCATATATATATTCCCCCATATATATGTATATGTTTGTATTTGAAGTGACAAAGATTTTGTAAACTTAATAAATCTGTACTTCATGCTAGCTTTTCAGCATAATTCTAATAAAAACAAAAATTTTTTATTACTACTTTTAAGCTTTTTCTAATTAACTCTGAAAAGAATCACTGATACATAGATCAGAAAAGAATATTAAAACACTAAGTTCCTAATCACTTAAATCTGCAATATTCAAAGATCTACAATGTCATTAAAATGTCTTAGATTTCATGAACTTCAGAAATAAATAATAAAGTAGCAACAGAAACATTTTATTTTTCTTGATATCCCACATATCTAAAAATATTAATTATATAAAGAATTCTTTCAAATTTTTAGCTCAAATAATTTGTAAAGATAAACAGAATATACTGCAATATTCTTTGTCTCCCACAGATGCAAAATATTGAATGCTTACTTTGCAGACTATTTTTCAAATGAAAAAGTACATTTGAACATTCTACAGATGATATTGTGACTTGATGATATTGTTGCCATTGCTGGTATTATTGTATCATAGAACTCTCGGGTTTTTTAATGTTTTCCTCAAATGTTGCAATATAATGCTCATTTTGGTCCTTCCAGTAGTGAATCATCCTCTCTTGGAAACTACAGTAAGTTTTTTGGCTTCCAAAATATCAATCATCAGTCACAATATTTGTATAATTAAAAAGTACATCAATTATGTGAAAGTTAGAAATATATTTCATACTCTGCATAAAATTGGAATAATTATGATAGTAAAATATGGGAGTATTGGATATTTTGGTCATTGTTATCCCATTTATATCTCATTCAAATGCAACAAAGATAGGCTCAATTTAAGATGATATGGAAATGCATTTACCTATAGAAAAAGAATATGGATTTCAGTTCAGTCAAATTAAAAACAAACCTTAAAAATTGTCATTAATTTTCTCTTTAACTTTTACCACTGCTTATTTTATATTGATTTTTCTCCTAAGGAGGAAGGAATTACAGTACTGCTGGCAGCCACACACTCCTAGTTTACACCTTAACATTCTCATCAGACAAAGGATCTGTGCTCATGACACCTCAGGGAAAATGTCCTGAAAAACACGGGTTAGAAAACACTTGGTCTTGCACTAACCAACTAACCACTAGTTTAATTATTGTTGCCAAGGAAGCAGAGAAAGAAAATGTAGGAGGGGGGAGTCCTATCAAAGCCATATGAAATTAATTTCCCAAAGGAAGAAAATATATTTTTGTTCTATACAGAAGCTATAATCCTTGACAAATGGGAATTTTTTTAAAAAGTTGAAGTAAAAAGTTGGACATTACAATTACGAATACACTTTTATGTGTAAGCCATAGAACTATCACACTGAAGTTTCAAGCTACACTGATTAAACACATCAGAAGATGGTAGTGTGCTGGGCTGGGGCTAATCTAACTTCTCCTTTAATAGCTTGGAAGGCTGGCTCAAATATTCTTTTTTGGGGTGGCGAGATCTTGGCTTCTTTTTTTAAAAATTAATTTTATTGGTACATTTTAGGTATACAATATAGTGACATTCATCAATGGAAATTTGTACCTTTACAAAATATATCTTGGTTCTTTTATTTCCCCCGTTCCCCTGCCCTCCCTTCAACCTCTCTACCCCATCCCTATTTACAGACTTCGCATTTTTAAATCTTCTCATATTAATTCCATTCCCTTCTTTCCTTTTCTCTACCCCTCCCACTTCCCCTTTGTTTCTGTGGTGTGAGAAACTGAAAGTGTAAATTAGGACCAAAAGGTATAATAGATAATGTGAAATACGAAGAAAAGGGGCAAAGGGGAATGGCTCAAATATTCTTAAACTCATCAAAATAACAGGCTGATACCAGTTATGGAGATGCA
Organism: Heterocephalus glaber; assembly: GCF_000247695.1. The sequence continues at coordinate 2,645,001 of NW_004624787.1, read as the reverse complement.
AAACTCCCCATTTCTGACAAGGTCACTTCCTTAATCAGAGAGTTTCTCTGTTACTTAGTAACATCTTCATTATAGATGTGTAGATACTTAGGAGTTCGAGAGGAAGATTCCTCCTGCCTATGACAGTGTGCTTGTACAGACCTATGCTCTATTTTCACAGTGGGATGGGGGGACTTCAGGGAAGTATGTGTAGTTCCCCACTATATGAGTCTGTGGATTCTGATGGCCAAAAGAAAGGAGTTTTCACCTGTAGGTATTTCTGTACTACCTGTATGTTTAATGTTGGAGGGGGAAATTTTGTTCTAGATCTTCTTTTTTCCTACTTTCATTGAAGTTTAATATGCAAAATGACCAAATCTGTCTATAAATTTACATGTCATAATTTTGTTATGAAATGATTATAGGGAAAGTGAAATAAATGTTGATGATCCCCACAAAAAATAAAATTTCCCCAACAAACCCTGCTTTAATATTTGTATTTAGAATATTGTCTGATATGATTTAAACATTTTCTTTCATGTTGTCTTAAAAGCTATGAGTTGGATCACGTGATTTAACATTTTTAAGTAGCAATTTATGTAGTTTGTTTGCTTCCTCAGGATCATGACATATTTGGGAAAATGAAAACTTATAGAAAAAAACCGTTCCATTTGAACGTATTTTATTAGGATTTTGTATTTTTACAGGTTACTAAGTTTTGTTGTAAATCATCTGCTGAAATTTCCATAGTCTCCAAATATTCAGTTGTCTGATACCTAATAATTAGTCTACACATTTGTTAACTATTAATTTATTAAATACTTCACTTTAAGGTCTTCTTGATTTTTGTCAGTGAAGGGATCACTACATTTCATGGATGAGGAAAAGTAAAAATTATCTCTAGAGATTTTTATTAAAACATATAATGCTACTTCAACAATATAAAACACAAATTAGCATTATTTCAAAATAAATCAAATTTAGTGTGTAACTTCTGTTATTTATAGTTCTAACATATAGCATCATTCTGTGTTGTAATATATGGCTTTGGGACTTCATAAAAGATGCTTATTTACAGTTTTATATTCAATGATTGGATGCATATAGTTATAAAGCTGTTAGAAAACTGAAGGAGCTTAGATAAAACTCAATAAAATCTGAAGAATACATTTTCAAGATAAAAAGCACAGAATTAACTTTAAAATTACATATATATTAAATAATATACAGTGGAATGAAAGACATTCATTTCTCATTTGTCATAGTAGAATCATAATCTAGATTTTAAAGAGAATTCCCAAGGTAGCAAGCAATTAGAAATAATTCAAAAACAACATAACACAAGAAGAATTGTAGTGCATAGAAGCAACACAGTGTAAGAAGAAGGTCCATTATAGTGGAATAGAAAGAAATGCAGCTTGGACTCAGGTTATTTCTTGTGGGATTATAAGCATATTACTTATCCTCTTCAAAGCACAATTTCCTCACCAGTAAAATGAATTCAATAAAAGTATCACAGATACTTTAGATTCATTATAAACAAATAACTACGGCATCTTTGTTGGGATTAGATATAGACACTTCTCCAGGTGTGCATATCCCCATGGTCATGCATCTTGGAGCACAGATGGATCCTTTGGGCTAATTAGGAAAGACATTTCCTACTCCCAGCAGAAAAAGCTCTGCCTCATGAAGCAAATGATGTTTAGAAGAGCTTGAAATGATTTAAATTCTCATTTTTTCTCTTTCCTAGTTGTCTATAGATATGAACAAATGGAGCACGTGTTCAGTAAACAACCCTCCTAGTTATTGTGGGTAATGTTAATTCTGATGGAAGAGTGAAGAAAAATAGTAGTGATTAGTTTTTCAGATTTATTGAACATAGGCCCAAAAGAATAAAACTTTAGGGAGAGGTTTAGTTTTGTTATTAATAAAGACAATCTAAAATTATAGTTTTTATGTTTCAGTATTCAGAAAGACTAGAAATAACTCCTTTATAATTAAACTCATGTTGTGTTTTGAATCTGGAGTGTGCCTCAAAAATTCATGTGTTGAAGGCTTGGTCCCCAATGCAGCCATGTTCAGAGTGGGGCTTTGGGGAAGTAATTGGATCATGAGGTCTCTCAGCTCACTAATGGCTTAATCTATTGATGGTTTTATAGTTGAATGAATTGTTGGCAGTGGTAGAAACTTAAGAGGTGGGGACCAGTTGCAGGGAACAGGTTTCAGGAAAGTACCTTTAGAGGCTCTGTCTTGACCTCGGGCCTTTTCTTTTGTTCTTTTAGCTTCTTGGTCATTGTAAGGAGAACAACTTCCTCTGCCACACTCCCACCACCATGATATTCTATCTGGCCTCAGTCCCAAAGCAATGGAGCTAGGTAATCTTCAACTAAAATCTCTGAGACTATAAGCCAAAATAAACCTTTCTTTCTTTAAGTTGTTCTCAGGAATTTTGTCACAGCCCATGGAAGGCTTATTAACACAACATATATATATTAGTTTCACAAAGATTTTATTTGAAAAACTTGCTGTATAAGACATGAGCCAATTTTAGATAAGAGATTTTGGTTTTAATTCAAGAAAGCAAAGCAATGCATGATGAATATAATGAATAACTTCTTTATTCATGTTTTCTTAGAGTCTTTAATGTGACATCTAATGTAAATCTCCAAAAAGGGCTATGTCTCACAATGCAGCATTTTCCAAAAATAATTTACCAATGGAAATTTTTCATCTATCTGTAAGGCTTCATCCAGAAAAGCAGATATGTAGAAAATTAGACAGTAGCTAGGTACTGTACATAGATAGGTAGATAGATAGATGGATAGATAGATAGATAGATAGATACATAGATAGATAGATGGATGAGGGTGGGAGGAAGTCAGTCAGGGAGAGAGAGAGAGAAGGTCAGAGGGAGGGACAGAGGGAAGGAAGGAGTTTTGTTACAGATAATTGGCTTTTCCAATTATGGGAACTGATAAGCGATCTTTTCAAGACTATCTCTATATTTGATGCTTTAGTATGAAGCCTACAGATCATGCAGTCAGGAAGGCAGGCTGGCAAGTCTTAAGCACAAGCTCACCCAGGAATCAGAAAAACTAAAGGAAAATTCAAAGAAGCTTTTGTAATTGCAGGTCTGGATGCTGCTTCTTACCAATGAGATCAATCAGCAGATAAGCACGTATCATGCGCATAAAGGCTGCTGCTTCTCTTCTACTCTCCAAGAAACACACTGAGAAAATAATGCACTAACAACCTATTCAAACTCCTGAAAAATAACTGTCTCTGCTATGACTCAAAGTCTAGACACATTAAAAGCAGGACACAATTCTACTGCTTAAAATTAAAGAAACATTCATGAAAAGAATGGAAGAAAGAAAAGAAACATGCACAAAGAACAAATGACTTTGAGGAAAATATTTGAGACAGACATTACAGATAGTGACTAATACTGTAATAAATAAATTTAAAGGACGAAGTTTAACTAGCTAAATAAATCAATAGAAAAATGAGGAAAAAGATGAAAAATTTTAAATTTTAAAACAATTTTAAAGTGACAGGAAATGATTCTTAAATGTATAAAAATATGCCAGATTTTGCTTATAATGAGAAAATTGTAAATTCAAACCACACTGACATACAATTTTTCGACATTGGCAAAAAGTTTAAGAAATGGAAAAATTAAACCAGAGACTCATCCACTATAGTGGATGGGAAAGAAAGGAAAGAGTTTAGAGAGTAGGAGTAGGACTCCTTTGAGTATACCATTTTGCATATTTTTGACTCTCTGAAATCTGTTGAAGTTTCAGGTATAAGAAGAAAAAAAAAATAAACAAGGATATGGAAAATCCTAAAATGGAATCCAAATAAGAAACAAATTAGCTTAACTATATTTAACCTTATTGAAGTGAAAAACAAAATGACAAATAAAAAACCATAAACCAAACTAACTTTTAAATAGAGAATTTTGACTATTAACTCTAAGTCTAAAGAAGAAAAAAATTGCAGTTATTGGATTCTATATACTAGGTTTGACTTTTGCCATAGTGTGTGTGAACAATTCCAAAGCTATATTCTGCATATTCTAGAATTAAAGAAATCAGTAAATACACAGTAGATAATGAAAACCAAGTTTGTCACTGTTAGTAAAGGGACATACAAACATGGAAAGTGAGAGGATTAGAGTGGTGGAAAATAATATTCTTGCTGCTAAAAAACACACTTTTGAAGCATTTAAGGGTAAAAAAAGAAAAAAGGCAGGAACACTTAAATGATTCACAAAGGAAAAAGCCAAAGCAGGAAAACAAAAGGATGTTATGAGATGCTGTAATACAAAACCCTAATCTCTTGCCAATTTCCAAAACATAGTTCTAAGACCACAGACCAGTGACTGGAGGGGAGGATATGTCACAGCAAGTATTATACAATAGTGATTCCCCTAGGTATTGTATAAAAGGCCTAGATCATTTACTAATAGATACAGTAAGGAAAGGAGAACACTCAGAACTCCCATGGGCTGCTGAATACAGGGTTTGAGTTTATACTGATAACAAAGTTTAAAAAAAAACACAGCATCATGGTTCTGTTGATGAAGTGGAAGTTACAGAAATCAGATGGTAAGTACAGTTCTGGTTTAAGACCATCTAACAATGGATCCAGTGGCTCTATGTAACAAATATATGATCATTTCCCCAATTCCTAAGTGCATATTTGGATGAATACATTTAGTAGTTTTTGGAATATTTATTTTAACAATGAAAGTCATAATGATAGAAAAAGTCAAGTCTAAGTTCTTTAAATGGCCTGGTCCAGACAGAATAAGGATCTTGAAACAATGCCCAATCCCAGGTGAACTAGCAGATATTAGACTGGTGTTCAGTGAATTAAAGGAGACAGCATCACCAGCCTGATCCATGAAAAAAATGATGGAATATTATGGATATCCTTGGGCTACTAAATACTTTAAGAAAGAATCATCCTAAATATGGTTATGTTGTTTGATGTGGTACATTTACTATAAGAGATCTACATGGCCCATGGCCTTTGTAGGAGGCTACTGATATGGTAAATACACTTGTTTCAGCTCAATCATTTCAACTCAGTCACACACACACACACACAACAATATTTTTAAGGTAATTTTTCTTTTTTTCTGATTTTATTTTACTTTTATTAGTACATGTCTGCAGTACATAATGATTAGATTCACTGTAGGGGATTGGTACACGTATATAACACATTTCAGTTCCCTACTTTTCCCCCTCCCTCTACCCCTATTTTATTTTTCCAGCATCAGATTCATTTATCCATTTTATAAGACCTTATTAAGTTAATTACCATATATACAAGTTGAACATCAGATTAATAGGCCAAAGAATATATAAAACATGTAAGACCACTGTATAAGGTATGTTTTTAGATACATTGTCTGAACTAGATTACAATGTTTTTTCCTTTCTCTTTTTTCTATTATCTGTATTTTATTTTTTCCTTTATATATATACTGAGCTTTTCATATAAGACAAACCATGTGATATTTAAACTGTGTGTTTGAGTTACTTCATTTAATATTAGGGTATTGAGGTACATCAATTTTCCTACAAATGATTCAAGTTTATACTTTTTATGTTAAGAGTAGTACTCCATTGTGTACAAATCTCACATTTTTTATTTATCCATCTGTTGACAGACATATAGGATGTTTCCAACATTTAGCAATTATGAATTGTGCTACACTGCTAAAATCATAGGTATGCATATATCATTATGATGTGATGTCTTTAGTTTTACGGGGAAGATACCTAGAAGGGGAATAGCTGGGTCAAACAGAATTTCTAGTTTTAGTTTTTTGAAGAATCCCCATACTGATTTCCATAGTACCTGTAACAGTTTACAGTCCCACCAACAATGGAGAAGGGTTCCTTTCTTCCAACAGTCTCACCAGCACTTATTGGTTGATTTCTTGATGGTAGCCATTCTTTCTGGAGTGAGATGGAATCTCAGTGTTGTTTTAATCTGCATTTCTCAAATGGACATTAATGTTGAATGCTTTTTCATGTATTTAGTGGCTATTTGTATTTCTCTATCTGAGAAGTGTCTGTTCATTTCAGATGCCCATTTTTAATTGGGTCTTTAAATTTAGGGTCTAATTTTTTTGAGTTCTTTGTATATTCTAGATATTGGTCCTTTGTCTGAGGAGCACCTGGCAAATTTATTTTTCCCATTCTGCAGGTTGTCTCTTCACTTTGATGGTGGTTTCTTTACAGTGCAGAAGCTTTTTAATTTGATGTGATCTCACTCTAGTTGCACAAGAAATAAAACCCAACAAATTTGGAGCATATATATTCAGTCTTGCTCTGGAGCTATCTTGTACCTGCTTTCTCTCACAACATAATTCAAAGAGAATTCAATCAGCTGGAAATTTTTGCAGAATATAATACTAGCCCAAGATGAAAACACTAGACTTTTTTCATTATAAAGGCAACATGAATTCCTCATTACTGAGTATTTTATGATCCACCAAATCATAAAGTTGTCAGGTATGACATAAAGTTATTAGAAGTTGAAGAAAAAATATGGAAATTAATTTGGATATCACACTAAGATATATGTGTAAGAGGGCAACAAAAATCCTACAAACATTTAGGAAGCTGACACCAGAGAAATATGCTAGGATAACCCCTTACACTTTCTAAAAGGTTCATAGTTTTAAGTCACATCTTTGATCCACTCTGAGTTAATTTTAAAAAAATTTTTATATAGGTGTATAAGGTAAGAGTCCAAGTTTCCTTTTGAAAAAGAATATCTAGTTTTCCCAGCACTATTTATTCAAGACTGACCTTTCGCCATTGTATGCTTTGAGCATTCTTGTTGAAAAATCAAGTGATTATATATGTGAAGATTCATTTTAGAACTTATATTCTATTTTATTTGTCCATATATCTGTCTTTAAGAAAATGTCACACTTTTTTAATTACTAGTACTTTGTAGTAGCTTTCAAATTTTGGAGGTATGAGTCATCACTTTTATTCTTCCTTTTCAAGATTGTTGTAAGTATGAAGGGCACCCTTAAAATTATATATAAACTTGAGGATCACTTTTCCATCCTTCCAAAAAAAGCTGTTGGAACTTTGATAGTGATTTCATTTCATCTATAGATTGATTTGGGTAGTATTGTTATTTTACAATGTTAAATCTTCCTAGCAATGGACACGAAATGTCTTTCCGTTTATTTAGATTTCCTTATTTTCTTCCATCCATATTTTAAAGTCTCAATGCACAAGTCTTTCACCTCCATAGTTATATTTATTCCTAAGGACTCAATTCCTTACAAATCACTGTAAATAAATTGTTTTCTTTCTTCATTTCTTTTTTGAATTGCGTTTTGCTAATGTAGAGAATAAAACTGACTTTTATCTTTTCTTTCTGTAACCCAAAAATTTTTTTATTAGATCTAGAAGCTTTCTTGTGGGTTCTCTGGGATTTTCTATGTAGTATCATGTCATCTGTAAATAGTGGTAGCTTTATCTCTTCTTTTGTAGTTTGGATACCTTTAATGTTTTACTCATCTGAAACTCTGGCTAGAACTTACAGTACAATGTTGAATAGCAGCAGTGAAAGTGGATATCCTTATCTGAGCTCTAATCATTCACCATTTAGTACAGTGTTAGCTGTGGTTTTTAATTTATAAAATAAAGTTTTGATTGACATAATATTCCACATATTTATGAAGTACCCTTTGATTCACGTGCACATTGTGTAGTGATCAAATACATCAAGCACAGCAAGATAAATACTGTCTGATCTCAATCAAAAGGAGTGTGAATATAATTAAGAATACTGCAATTTATTGCTACATATTTCTATAAATATTCTTTATTGTACTGAGGAATTCTCACTCTAGTCCTAGTTTTCTGAGTATTTTCTTTTTACCATGAAAGGGTACTGCATTTTTGTCAAGTGCCTTTTCTGCACCACTTGAGAAAAATTATCTTTTTATTTTCCTCTATTAATATAATGCACTATATTGGTTGATTTAATTAAAATGAACTTCCTTTGCATTCTCAGGAAAAATCCCACTCGGTAATGAAGAATAATCATTTTAATATGCTATTGGATTGGATTTGCTAATATTTTTTGAAGATTTTTGCTGAACTCCTTTTCATGAGACCATAAAAAACCTTAAATTTAATGTAGTACGTCTAAATATGTTTTTACTTGACATTGTTTATAAAATGTGCCATTATGGAAGTGAAAAAAATGTTGTATCTGAAAAGACATTTATAATACATATAAAGAATAAAGAATAAATTTCATGAATAAGTAAAAAATTTTTCTAATATATATAAAAGCCCAAAGATTGTATGAAAAAGTGTTAAAGCTAATAAATGAATTAAGTAATATTGCAGAATATAAAATCAACATAATCAGCTGTATTTCTATTCACTAACAGTGAACTACTTTTAAAATAAATCAAGACAAGAATTTTATTTACAATAGCATCAAGAAGAGTGAAATACTTAAGAATAAAGTTAGCCAAGGAGGTAAAAGATCTGTATTTTAAAAACTGCTAAGACATTGATAAAGAAATTAAAGAAGACAAAATAAATGGAAAGACATTTTATTTTCATGTATTGGAATGATTAATATTCTTAAAATATTCATACTGCTGAAAGGAATCTACACGTTCAATGAAATTTCTATCAAAATTGCAAAGGTATTTTTTACAGAAATAAAAAATATAATTCTACTCACATGAAAAAACAAAAGACTGACTAGCCAAACTAATCATAAGAATAAAAAATTTGGAAGCAATTTGTTCCCTAATTTCAAAGCTTACACCAAGCTATTTTAAAATTTATATTATAATGATAATCAAAATAGTGAAGAATTTGTATAAAATGAAATATACAGACCAATAAAAGAGCCCAGAAATACACCAATGCATAGTTCAACTCATCTTTGACAAGGGTGCCAAGAACACACGATGAGTAAATGATGATCTCTTTATCAAATAGGGGTAAGAAACCTGGATGTCCACATGCAAAAAATAAAGTTTGATTATTACACAATATTATTATTATTATTAATATTATTATTATATTATTATTATACAATTATTATCGCAATATGGATCAAAGACCTCTATCCAAGACCTAAAACTCTTGCAAGAAAACTAGGAAAGAGCTTGATGGCATTGTATATGTCAATGATTTCTCAGATAAAATACAAAAGGCACAGACAACAAAAGAAAAGACAAATTGGACTTTGAAATTTTTAAAATTTGGTAAAGTGAAAGACAGTATAAACAGAGTAAAGAGGCAACCCAAGGAATGGAAGAAAATATTTGAAAAACACACATCTATCTAATAAAGGATTAATGTTCAGAAACAGAGAGGACTCCTGAAACTCAATAATAACAAAAAATAAATTACTTAATTGAAAAATGAGCAAAGCTCTTGAACAGACATTTCTTCAAAGAAAATATACAATGGCCAGTAAGCACACAGAAAAATGCTCAACATCACTAATCATTAGAAAAATGGAAATCAAAAGTACAGTGTGCTCACACCCATTGTGATAGCTAAACCAGCAAAAACAATAAAAAAGAAATAGCAAGTGTTGATGAGAATGTAGGGAAATTGTGACCTTTGTGTACTGTTGGCAGTAATGTAAAATGCAGCCATTGTGAAAAACATTATAATGGTTCCACTAAAATTTAAAAATAGAGCTATCATATGATCCAATGACTTCACTTCTAGGTAGACAGTATATCCCAAATAATTTAAAACAAGGTCCTAACGACATTTGTGTGCCTATGTTCAGAGTAGTAATAATCACAATAGCTGGAACATGGAAGCAATTCATATGTTCATCAATAGATGAATGGACAGCAATATACAGTATGTGTGTGTGTGTTTGTGTGTGTGTATGCATGTGTGTGCATGCAAGTGTGCATGTGTATGGACTTAAAAAGGAAGGGAATTTTACAATATGCTATAATATGAATGAATCTCAAGGATACCATACTAAACGAAGAAAGCTAGCACCAAAAGGAAAAATACTGTGTAATTCTACTTACATAAGTACTTAGGGTAATCAAAATTGTAAAGATAAAAAAAAGTTCGATGGTTATTGTCAGACTCTGGGAAATGAAGTACAAGAAGTGGTTGTTCAATAAATGTGAAATAAAATGGTCCAGAATTTCAGGTGTGGTGGTGCATGCCTGTAATCTCAGCACTCTGGGAAGCTGAGGCAGGAGGATCACAAGTACAAGCCTAGCCTGGAAAATTTAGCAAGACCTTGTCTGAAAATAAAAAGTAGGGCAAGGGATATAGGTCAGTATAAAGGTCCTGGGTTGGATTCCCAGTGCTGAAAAAATAAAAAGAGAGAATAGAGTTATAGGGATAGATGGTGATTATAGTTGCATGATCTAATGAATATAGTTAATGCACTGAACTGTGTATTAAAATGATTAAGATACTAAGTTGTGGTTATGTGTATCTCCATATAAAAAAGTAAACCAGTACTTTAAACCCTGTTGCCAATGAAAAGGAAAAAAAGTGGTCTAGGAACATATAAAATATGCCGAATTCATTGGTAGTCACCAAGAGGCATATTAAAATTACAATAAGATACCAGTAAAGAAACATACACAATGCCAAGTGTTGAAAGTATGCATGCAATGGGAACTCTATGAGGTGATGGTAAGAATATAAATTGTTTAAAGTATTTTGAAATAAAATTTGAGAATGTCAACTAAGAACAAAATCGATTTAGCTGAGGTGGGTACAGTGGTGCCCATTTGTAATTCCAGATACTCAGGAGGATGAGGCAGAAGGATTGTGAGTTTGAGGCCATCCTAGGAAACTTGGTGAAACCATGTGTCAAATTTAAAAAAAATAATAAAATCTGAAGCACTGGGCTGTAGTGCCGAGGCCTTGGGTTCACTGCTCAGTCAGTATCACATACACAACAAAAGTCAACCTAGTTGAGAACAAAGAACATAGAAATTATATTTATTTGGGGCTAGTTAGAATTGCAGTCTGAGAAAACAGAGATTCAATAATTTTTGAAAATGAGTTCCAAGGTTTTAAAACACAGTGCCCAAATTTAATGCTTAAAACCACAAAGTAAGTTACATCATTCCCTTGTCAGGACTTGTGAAGAGTATTAAGCATTAAGTTTTTTTGTACGAAAGCAATAGGGTCTTGTTTTAATCTACAGGTAATTTAGGGGAAGCAGAGGTAGGAGTGAGGGTGGGTTGCAGGTTGGGTTACAAATGGTTGATAAAAGGAAGTTATTTATGGTTTGCCTCAGTTGAAATGTCAACATGCATCCAGGCAAGCAACCTAATTCAAATGTTCAACTGCCAAGATGTCTGAAATTGGATTAAAAATGGGGTGGCGGGAGGGGAAGGGGAAAGGGAAGAAAGGAAAGGAAAATTTATGAGAAAGAAAAAAAAATGGAATCAAAGTCTGTGTAAATAGGGAAGGGTGGAGGGGGTGAAGGGTGCACAGGTAATGGGAGAAAAAATAAGAACGAAGATACATCATGTTCAGGTACAAACACTCAATGATAAATGTAAATGTATTGTATACCTAAAATGTACCAACAAATATGTAAATAAAAAAAATATATAAATAAAAAAAATGGCCTCCCAACTCCGTTTTAAGTGCTCAGAACCAGTGGTACTCCATTTTAATTTTCTTTACTTGACAGTAAACCCGATGATACCCTATGACTCAGCATTTCTACATTCACATCAATTCCCAACAGAAGTGTAGGCACATTTACACCAAGCAGTGTGTAAAAGAACATCTTAGCATTGTTTGTTGGAACCTCACAAAGAAGCAATAATGCCAAGCTCACTGAAAAATAAAATAAATAATATTTAAGTAAAACCATGAAATACTCTAAAACCTAAACATGAACAAATCAGAGCTACATGCATGTTTCCCTTAAATACAATGCTGTCCGGAAGAACCTATATACTTTTTCTAGATTATTTCATTCGAGTAATATAAAAAAAATCAGGTACACATAAATCATGAGCATACTTACTTAAGAGATAAAACAATAAAGATAAGAAGAGAATAAGTACCATAAAATTCACATTTTCTTTGGAACAGAAAAGTAGTAATTATTACAGGATCTGAGGGAGGTATTTATGTTGATGGCTGTTTTATGCCTAGGTCTTAAGGGTTATAAAATAGAAGCTAACTACATGAGAAGTGATTGTATTGTGCACCCCTGATTTATACATTTTCCTCAGTTTATATTATAGCTCAAAATAAAATGTGATTAAAGTAAAAAATAGTTAAAAAGTAACTCTCTAGGGGCCAGGGATGTAGCTCAGTGGCACAGAGCCTGCCTGGCAAGCACGAAGTCCTGAGTTCGATCCCTGGTACCAAAAAAAAAAAAAAAAAAAAGGTAATTCTCCAGGGTTGCTCTAATTATAAGAAAAATTTTGCTTAGAACAAGTAAAATCTAAAGGTATTTGCTGATGACAGAATATGAGGCTCAGTAACTGGTGGCTGAAAATTGAGCTCATAGTCACTGTTTCTTCATAATATAGTCTATATTTCACACCATTCAGATTTGGGCTACCAGAAAAGGATGTCTTGGTGACAACAGGAAGGAAAGTCTTAATAGCTCTGGATAGATTTCTCCAATTGTTCTTCAGGGACAGAAAAGCTCAGACATGTTAGCATAAATATTTTTTCTGCAAAGATTGTCAGTAGGAAACATGATCCACAATGGAGAGGAAATATGAACGTACATAGGCAAGATAGAAAGGCTATATTAATATATCATACATGCAAAGAGTACCACTGAAGAAATATTATGAGTGTGAAACATACTGAAATATTTTCAGAAAATCTACGTTTCTGAAGATATATGTATGTGTTTTTAGGAAAAGAAAAACACTATAAAAGTGTTATTTAATGGAAAAGTAATTCTAACAGAAAAGTTCTAACTATATTTATTATATACAAGAAAATCAATAGACAAAACCAAATAAAATTTTGTTTAAATGAAATAAATTACCCAAATATCTGAGTATGGTTTCTTTTATGGTAAATTAGACACAGTTTTTTTAATTGCAAGAATATATCCCTCAAATAACCTCTGAGAAAACAGCAATGTGACTAAAAAACATATGAACTTGAAAGGATTAGATTTCCTTTTATACCAATCTTGTTTGATGTCTGCCAATTAGATAAAGATACAAGAGGTAAAGCCACAGCAATAAAGTTGCTTCTTAAAATGAAGGAAGAAAACGCTTCAACAATCTTTTGAATATTCATCAAGTATCTCCAGCTAGATATTTTCTATGTGCATTCACTGAAGTTACCTCATTCAATATTTATGATCAACCATTGGAAGTGGAATTATTTCCTAAGCTTTATAGATGAGGATATTGAAACACAAAGTATCTTTTCTAGTCATACACTAAGGAATTGGTATGTTCAGAATTTAAACATTGCTCTTCTGACCCTAAAGCCATTTGTTTTTGTGCCTACATGCTTTTAGATACCACAGTATCAACATTTATCAGTCACAATAGAGCCAGGAAAACAGATCTCATGTCAGATAGTTCAACAAAGAGAGTTATATATAGGAAACTTGTTCCAAGCTGTTAAAACTGACAAAACAACTGGACAAGGGAGGATAGCCTAGAGGTTATGAAATTCAAGAAGCTGCTACCATGATCAGGGCTGGGGAGAAAATACGAGCTGAAGTTATCAGAGCCCAGGGTGTGTGTTCCTTTCATAAGAGCTAAAAGCTTGACATAAAAGCTATTTGAGAGTGCAGTAACAACTGGTTATCAAGGGGGATTGAGATCCATGGAAGAGTGACTATCTGGCAAGTGGTACTATCATAGAAGTAGCTGCAAGATAGAAGCTAGGAAAGCAGAGGAATGTGTTGCCTTATAAGCCTGGAAACCACAGATTTTCTGTAGACATATAAAAGATACCTTCCAGAGGCTGAGAGTAGAAAATATACCCTGGTTTCTCATCTCCAATCTCCAGCCAGTATCTCCCTGTTGGTCGGGCCCAAAAGAAGCAATTTGACAGGGATCTTGGAAATGTAGTTTGCAAGTCATTCTTCTGTGATCTGATATATAAAGCAGGGTACAGGAAAGAGAAGAGTTTTATTTCAGAGCAAAGTGAAAAATGATCAAATCACAAAGCTGGTTTTTAAGCCTACCTCACAAATTAAACCAGCTCCAAAAGGAGATGGTGAGTAGAAATTACCTAAAGTACCTAAGCAAGCCTATGTTAGAATAATTCATTTAATATGTAATATTTATTTTTTGTTTCCCAAGAAAGTTAATCACCATGTAACTTTAATAAATACACACTTTCTGTTTCAGTCAGTAAGAAATCCAAGTATGCAGCACTGTACGAAAAGGAGGAGAAAGCAAGCTAAAATGTAGGAGGAAAAGAAAGATCCTTGACATTGTACAGGATTGATTTAAAGAGATAAAGTAGATGGATGTAGAGATGAGCCTAAAAATAAAGTTATATCTCAGCGTTGCCTGCTAATGCTTATAAGGGACAGTGATTTGAATGATAATTCCAATTGTTGGTTTTGTTAATATCTGAATAGAGCTTTGAGAAATCAATTCTTTTGTTATATAAAATAGCAGCTTATAATTAGAGGAGGGAATTCACATTTGAAACAAAATAATTGATTTCTAATTCTAGGGAGTGGAAAAATAGCACCAAGAAATGCAAGACCAAAAAAAAAAAAAAAAAGCTGTGAAAGACAAACAAAAAAGACATAGAAAAATACAGGAATGTTATTTCATTAGAATACGTAAGTAATACACAATTTGTGTTATTATTTTCTGTAGGTATCTTATAAATTATAGAAAGAATGACAACAGACCTATCTAGAAAACACTTATATTCCTTACAAGTACCCACCCAGTGCTATCCAATAGATTTTTCTGGCATAGTGGAATAGCTGTGTTTTCTTTATATAAACAGCTTTATTATATATAATTCACAAACAATAAACCACACATATGTAATGTGTACAATTTGATGAGTCTGGACAAATGCAAACACCTGTGATACTCTTATTACAATCAAGAAATAGACATATCTAACACCTACCAAAACTTCTTGTGTCCCTTCGGTTTTTTTGTGTTTTTTTTGGTTTGGTTGGTTGGTTGATTAGTTGATTGATTTTTGGTGTGTGTTATAACAAATTTTGAAGTGCACAATATTGTTAATTGTAGGCACTATATAGTTAGTAGTTCAAGAAACTTATTCATCTAGCGTAACTGAGACTATACACTCATTGAACAAATCAGTTTCCTATACCTTCCCATCCTGGCAACCATTATTGTATACTTTTTTCCATGAGTTTGGCTGTTAAAGATACTTTATATACTGTCGGGGATTTAGCTCAGTGGTACCACCGCCCGCCTTGCAAGCGCAAGGTCCCAAGTCTGATGCCTGGTACAAAAAAAAAAAAGATACTTTATATAAGCAGAAACATTCAAAATGTATCCTTCTATGATTGGCTTATTTCACTTAATATGACATCCTCTAGGTTAATACATGTTGTTGCAAGTGACAAGATTTCTTTCTCTTTTAAAGCTGAATACCATTTCATTATATGTACAAACTACACATTCTTTATCTATTAATCTGTCAGTTGACACCTGAGTTATTTCTACATTATTGTAAATAATGCAATAATAATGGAACTACAGATATGTCTTTGAGATACTGATTTTGTTTTCTTTGGGTATATACCCAGAAGAAGAATCGCTGGATCATATGATAACTCAATTTTTAATTTTTTGAGGATCCTCCATGCTGGTTTCCATAATGACTATGCTAATTTAAATTCAGATAGTCTACAAATGTTCTTTCATTCTCCACATTCTTGCCAAAACTTGTTATCTCTTGTCTTTTTGCTAGTACCCGTATGAGTGTGTGTGGCTATATCATTTTGTAGCTTTGATTTTCATTTCCCTGATGGTTAATGATGTTGACCATCTTTTCTTACAACTGTTGGTCATTTGTATGGCTTTATGCTGAAATCTCCATTCAAATCCTTACTCTTTTTTCCTTTTGTGGTGCTAGAGATTGAAATCATGCTAGTCAAGTGCTCTGCCTCTGAAATACATCCTTAGTTCATTTTAAAATTTTATATTGTGTCAGGATCTCACTGACTTGCCCAGGCTTGCCTCGAAGTTGTAAACCTCTTGTCTCAGCCTCTTAAATAGCTAGGATTATAGGCATCCACCACTGTACTTGATGTTTACTCATTTTAAATTGAGTTGCTTGTGCTTTATATTCAATTGAATTGTATGAGTTCCTTATATAATATTTTAGATCTTAATCCCTTATCAAATATTTTGCAAATATTTTCACCTATTTTGATAGTTACCTTTTCATTCTGTTGATTGTATCTGTGCAGAAACTTTTCAGATTATTGTAGTCTCACTTTCTTTTTGCTTTTATTGCCCTTGCTTTAAGGATAACATCTAAGAATTTATTGCCATGACATATCAAGTAATTTCTCCTGTTTTCTTTCAGGATTTTCACAGTTTTAGGACTTATATTTAAGTCTTTGATGCATTTTAAGTTGATTTTGTGATTGTATCAGGTAGGGGATCAATTTATTCTTTTTCTGTTGTTATTTTTGTATGTGGATATCCAGTTTCATCAACATAATTTAATGAGATTATCTCTTCCACATTCTATATTCTTGGCACTCTTGTCAAAGATTAGTTGACTGTACATATGGTGATTTATTTCTCCATGCTCTATTATACTCTATTGGTCAATAAATTGGTCTTAATGGCAATAAAATACTGTTTTAATTACTATTGCTTTGCAATATATTTTGAAATCAAGTGGTGCAATGACTCCAGCTCTGTTCTTCCTCAAAATCATTTTGTTGTTTCTGGGTCTTTTGTGTTTCTATATTAAGTTTAGTGTTATTTTTCTTATTTCTGTAAAAATTCCAGGAAAATTTTGATGAGAATAGCATTACTTTAGGCAGTTTGAACATTTTAGCAATATTGTTCCAATCTATAAACTCAGGGTATTTTTTCATTTATTTGGGTCTCATAATTTCTGTTATCAGTATTTTATAATTTTGTGCACAAGTCTCTCATACTCCTAAGTATTTTATTCTTTTGATGCTATTGTAATATGGGTTATTTTCTTAACTTCCTTTTCAGATATTTCATTGTGAGTGTATAGAAACATAACTGATTTTTCTATGTTGATTTTGTATCTTGAAAATTTAGTGAATTTGTTAGTTTTAACTTTTTATAAAAACTTTTGTTGTTTTAGATATACAGTATCATAATAAACAAGTAATTTTACTTCTTCTTTTTTATTTGGATTCTGGAGAAATTCCCAGATCCATAAAATATACCATGACTAAATCACAAAAAAATACAAAATCTATATAGACCAATAACAAGGAGATTGAATCAATAAAACCTCCCAGTAAAGAAAAGCCCAAGACAATATGACTTCTCTAGTGATTTCCACAAAACATTTAAGAATTAATGCCAATTCTGGTTTTTTTTTTTCATTAAGGTTATTGGTATATTTTAGGTATACAACACAGTTACATTCATCATTGGGATCTTGTACCTTTACATGATGTATCTTACTTCTTATTTTTTCCCCATTTCCCTGCCCTCCCTTCACCCTCTCCACCCTTCCCTATTTACAGAGTCTTTGTTTCCATTTTTTTCTTTTCTCATATTTTTTCTTTTTCCTTCTTTCCTTTCCCCTACCCTTTCCACTTCCCCAACTCCTTTAGACCTTTTCTTCCTATTTCCCATTATCAACTATACCATTTGTATCTTATTTACACTTTTAGTATTTTCACACCAGAGAAACTATTTGGTAGTTACACGTGTATCCCATTTATTTCACTTAAGAGTACTGCCTCAATGAACATCCATTTAACTATAAACGTCTCTAGTTTCTCATTCTTTATGGCTGAGTAGTACTCCATTTTATAGAAAAACCACATCTTCTTTATCCAGTCTCCAGTTGATGGGCATTTAGGCTGTTTCCAAGTTTTAGCTATTACAAACTGTGGCACTATAAACATGGGTGACCATGTATCACTGTGGTATGATTCTTTTAATTCTTTTGGAAAGATACCCAGCAGAGGGATAGCTGGGTCAAATGGGACATTTAATCCTAGTTTTTTGAGGTATCTCAATATTATTTCCACAGGGGTTGCACCAGTCTATACTCCCACCAACAATGGAGAAGGGTTCCTTTCTTCCCACAGCCCCGCCAACATTTGTTATTGATTTCTTGAGAGCAGCCATTCTTTCTGGAGTGAGGTGGAATCTCAGTGTTGTTTTCATCTGCATTTCTCCAATGATAAGTGATGTTGAACATTTTTTCATATACGTATTTGCTGCTTTTACTTCTTTGAGAAATGTCTGTTCATTTCAGATGCTCATTTTTTGAATCAGGTTGTCATATTTGGGGGTTCTGATTTTTTTGAGTTCTTTATAATTCTAGATAGTAGACATTTGTCTGAGGAACAACTGGAAAAATTTTTTCCCACACTGTACGTTGTCTCTTAGCCCTGTTCATGGTTTCTCTTGCAGTACAAAAGCTTTTTAATAAGATGAGATCCCAGTTGATTCTTTGCAGTAGTTTCCGTGCTACTGAGGATTTTTTCATAAAATCTTTTCCTATGCCAATGTCGAGAGTTCTACCTTACTTACTTTCCAGTAAGTTTAGTGTTTGTGTTTTAATATTTACATCTTTAATTCACTTCGATTTTAGTTTAGGGCTCAGTGAAAGATAGGGGTCTAGTTTTAATCTTTGGCAGGTTGAAATCCAGTTTTTCCAACACCATTTATTAAAGAGGCTATCTTTCCTCCAGTGAGGATGGTTGGCTACTCTGTGAAAGATGAGGTACCTGAGTATATCTGGAGTTGTTT
>NW_004624787.1:2541362-2625241 GCF_000247695.1 Heterocephalus glaber | reverse complement strand
GGGGTTTTATCATGAATGGGTGTTGGATTTTGTCAAATGCCTTTTCTGCATCTATTGAGATGATCATATGGTTTTTGTCCTTGGCTCTGTTAATATAGTGTATTACATTTATTGATTTACATATGTTGAACCATCCTTGCATCCCTGGGAGAAATCCGACTTGGTCAGGGTGTATCATCTTTTTGATGACCCTCTGTATTCTGTTTGTTAATATCTATTTGAGGATTTTTGCATCTATGTTCATTAGGGAGATTGGCCTATAGTTCTCTTTTTTGGTTGGGTCTTTCCCTGGTTTTGGAATCCAAGTAACACTTGCTTCCAGATATGAATTTGGAAGTATTGCTTCCCTTTCAATTTCCTTGATGAGTTTAAAGAGTAATGGCGTTAGTTCTTCTTTAAATGTCTTGTAGAATTCAGCAGTGAAGCCATCAGGACCTGGGCTTTTATTAGTTGGTAAATTTTTTATTACATTTTCAATTTCACTCATTGTAATTGGGGTGTTTAGAATTTCTATATCTTCTTCACTTAACTTTGGCAATACATACGTATCTAGGAATCTATCCATTTCTTCTGTGTTTTCCATTTTATTAGAGTACAGGTTCTCGAAGTAGGTACTGATGATCCTCCTGATTTCTGCTGTATATGTTCTGACTTCACCTTTTTCGTTCTTATTTGGATGAATTTGAGCCTTTTCTTTCCTTTTTTTGATAAGGTTGGCTAAGGGTTTATTGATTTTATTTATTCTTTCAAAAAACCAACTCTTCAACTCGTTGATTTTTGTATCATTCTCTTAGTCTCCATTGCATTGATTTCTGCTCTGATCTTTATAATTACCTCCCTTGTATGAGTTTTGTATGAAACCTTGTATGGGTTTGTCTTGCTCTTCTTTTTCTAGGAGCTTAAGGTTCAGCATTAGGGTGTTTATTTGAGCTCACTCTGTTTTCCTAATATGGGCATTCACTGCTATGTATTTCCCTTGGTGAACTGCTTTCATTATGTCCCATAGATTCCTGTATGTTGAATTGGCATTATCATTTAATTGTAGAAACTAATTTCCTCTTTAATTTCCTCTGTGACCCATTGGTTGTTTAGGAGGGTGTTATTCAATTTCCATGTGTTTGTGCCTTTCTTGCAATTTCTTATGCTATTGGTCTCCAGTTTAAATGCACTATGATCTGATAATATATAGGGGATAACTTCAGTTCCTTTGTATTTACTTAAACATGTTATATGAGCTAGCATGTGGTCTATTTTGGAGAATGATCCGTGTGTAGCTGAAAAGAATGTGTATTCTGATTTTGTGGGGTGGAACACTGTAGACATCTATTAAGTCCATTTTTTCAAAAGCTTGGTTCAGTTCTATTATTTCTTTGTTGATTTTTTGTCTAGATGATCTGTCTATTTGTGACAGTGGGGTATTGAGGTCCCCCACTACATTTGTATTAGTGCTTATTTGTTTTTTCATATCCATTAATATCTGTTTTGTATAGTTGGGGGCATTTGTATTTGGTGCATATATATTTATGATTGTCATCTCTTTCTCTTGGATTGTTTCCTTTACAAGGATGTAGTGGCCTTCTTTGTCTCTCTTAATTAGTTTTGGTTTAACATCTATTTTGTCTGCAAATAAGATAACTTCCCCCACTTTTTTCTGGGCTCCTGTCACATGGAGAACTGTTTTCCATCCTTTTACTATCAGTCTATGAATTTCTTTGTGAACTAAATGAGTTTCTTCTATATAGCTTATTGGTGGATTTTGTTTCTTAATCCACTTCTGCCAGTCTGTTTCATTTGATTGGTGAGTTGAGGCCATTAACATTGATGGTTATAACTGATATGTATTGGCTTATCCTTGTCATGTTATTTTCCTGTTGACTCTTTGTTTATTTCCCCTCCTCTCCATTTAATTTCTTGCCTTGCCTGGTGTCTTTGCTCTGTTGGGCCTTATGGAGTTGTGACCTTCATTTTCTTTTTGCAGGATTTTGTTTAGAATTGTTTGGAGTGCTGGTTTGGTATTCATGAAAATTCTCTGGTGTTCTTTGTCATGGAAGTATCTTATTTCCCCATCAATTTTGAAAGATAATTTTGCAGGATACATCAGTCTAGGTTGGAGGTTGTGTTCTTTTAGGGCTTGAAATATCTCACTCCAGGTTCCCCTGGACTTGAAGGTTTGTGTTGAAAAGTCTGCTGTGGTTCTAATGGGCTTCCCTTTGTATGTGATTTGTTTCTTTTCTCTAACTGCTTGTAGTATTTTGTTCTTCTGTTGGGCTTCAGGGATCTTGATTATTATATGCCTAGGTGTAGATTTTTTTTGATCATGGCTAGTTGGAGTCCTATATGCCTCACTCATCTGTGTGTCAAATTTTTTCGCTCTGTTTGGGAAGTTTTCTGTCATTAATCCTGTGAACAGTTTTTTATGTCATTTGCACTTTCTCCTGATTTTTCATGGATTCCTGTCAGTCTTATATTATTCTTCTTTGTATCATCTAGGAGCTGCTGGATTGATTTCTCATGGTCCCTTACTATTTTTAAGAGATCTCTCTTTTCTTGGTCACTGACTACAGTCCTGTCTTCTATATCTGAAATTCTGTCTTCACATTGGCTCATTCTGCTGTGAATGTTTTCAATAGAGTTTTTAATCTCCTGGATATCTGTTTGAATCCATTTCTCTCCTCTGTTGGGCATTCATGGTTTCCGTTTCTTTCCTATGCTGGCCATTCATGGTTTCCATCATGGTCCTGAGCTCATCTATTTTTTTATCTGTTTCTGATCTAGAGTCTCTAATCATGTTTTTCATTCTGCTCATCATCTCTGTGGTTATCTGGGAAATTATTTCTGTTTTGAATTTTTCTAGAGCTTCATTCACCTGTTTTGTTACTTCTTGTGCCATCAGTGTCAGGTGTCCAGGTAATTGATTGTCAGACTTTTCCACCTCATTTTCCGCAGAATTTGCCTTTGGTGAGCTGGTAGCCTGATTTTGTGTCTTGCTTAGGTGTCTTCTCATTTTTATTTTTGTTGTTTGTACTGTTTTTGGTTTAATTCCTGGGTTGATACTTTAATATTGCTTATTGTAAGTATCTTTTTTGCTTGTATTTAGAACCTATATGGAATGATTATTTCTCAGAAGTGTCTTCCAGATACATCTGGCCTTTAGGTTTTGAGTCTCTAATGACTCTTAGGCCATCACGTTTTCAGTATACCAGGAAGGACAACTGATTAAATCAATCACAACACATTAGCCAAAGTGATGCAATCAGCAACAACAGCATCAAGCACAGTTTAAAAAATGACAATTTGTGGTAGTTATTAATCTATTACTTTTAAACATGTTAATTATGTCAAAATCACGGACCAGCTCAAAATATGTCTATAGTGAATAAACTCTTCAATATAGCAACCTTACCCTTTGGGATGGGGACTTAGAAGGAGTTGGGGAGAGCGGGATAGATAGGTATAATAGGGAAAGGTTAGAAGTGAGGCCAGAGGGCAGAGGAAGATCACATATAATCTAGGAAGCTTCTGAAGAGAAGACAGAATGAAAAAACAAACATAAAAACAGAACAACCTAACAGCAATAGGGAGACTAGAAACTGTATTTACTTTCCTTTAAAACTAATGACAATCAAGAGAAGGAAAACAAAAAGAAAAAATAAGAAAAAAAGAAATTTGAATTAGGACAGGAACAGGAATAAAAAGGGAGAGAAATGAAGAACGAGGTGGGAGAGAGAGAACAAGAAAGAGAAAGAAAAAAAAGAAAAGAGAAAATAAGGGAAAAATTTGAAAAGAGAAAAGAATAGATAAAAATTAGAAAAAATATTAAAAATAAGAGAAAAAATTATTTGGAAGATAAAAAATAAAAATAAAAATAAAGGAGCACCTCAGGGTATGTCTCTGTTGTCACTATAGACAATGTGGGCATGAGTGTGCAGATCCAAGCAAATTAGTCTCAGCAAGCCAGCAGCTGTCCCCTGAGGTTCAGGATGATTTCTGCCTGCAAAGCTCAAGTTGAGCTCCCTGAACTCCTGCAGGGTTGAACTCTGCAAGGTTCTACTGCAGGTTCTAGCTGCCCTTTTCCTGAAGATAGTCGAGGTTCCGATGGGAGGTGGTGTTACCTCCAACTAACCAACTACGGTGGTTTGGTGTGCCTTTATTGCAGAGAATTTCTTCACTTTTCTAGTGGGCTTCAGTTTTCATCTAGGAGCCTCAGAGAGGCCCTCTTTCTCTTGTTCACTTCTGATCTACCTTATGGAGCTCAGATCAATGTCTTTTCTGACCCACTACCCCTCCGTGGTGTGGATCCAAGTGCTGGCTTGGCCCAGTGGGCAGAGGTGGGGGGATGGGGAGTGGGTGGGTTGGCACCCAGGCAGCAGGACTCCACTCCTCTGCACTGAAGGGGCGGGGCCACCAGACGTCCCACACACTGCTCAGGACCTGTGCTCCTCTGTGCCCAATGCCAATTCTTCTCAAACCCTCCAAACCTGAAGATGAAGGAACACTTCCAAACTCATTTTAGAAGGAGAAAATTATCATGACACCAAAACCAGACAAAGATGATACAAGAAAGTTACAGACTAAAATACCTGATGAACATAAACTCAAAAATCCTCAAAAATTACTGGCAAACTATATTCAACAATACACAGAAAAAGCCATATATCGTCATCAAGTGGAATTTATCTCTTTTAGTCCACTGGGGCTTGTTATTCCTTATGTCTAGATCTTCCCCCAAAGCCTTAGGCACTCATGAGTGGACCTTTTCAGAAGTGGCTGGTATGTGATTACTAAATTAGTCCATTGATTGTTTTGGCATAGTTCTGGGAGCAGATAATGGGAAGGCCTTCCCTGGGTGTGAGTATTACCTGCCTTAAGGGTGGAGAGCCCAGACAGAATGTAAGGGACAAGAGGGCTGCTGGGGTTGCTTGTCACTACTTGGTGCTTTTTACTTTTCTGCTTTGTTGCCTTCTGCCTGCCATGAACTATTTCTCCTCTGCAATGCCCCTCTGACATGCCACCCTGCCTTGGAGCCAGCCACCAACTATGAACTGAAACCTCTACAAACTGTGAGCCAATTAAACCTTTCTTCCTTTAACTCTGGGTATTGGGTATTTCATCTCAGCAATGAGAAGAGTAACTGAGACAGGGCTGTTACAACAGAATAATATAGACTAGATGATTTATTATCCCCCAAAAATAATTTCTCACAGTTCCGGAGACTGAGAAGTTCAAGATCAAGATGCTAGTAATTGGAAGGCTGGTGAGGGCCTGCTTCTAGTTCATAGGTGATCATCTTACTACTCCATCCTCATTTGAAAGAAGCAAGAGCACTCTCTAGGTTCTGTTTTATGAGTATTAATCCTACTCATAAGAGCTACACCCTCATGAGCTAAGCAAAGGCCCCATCCTGAAATACCATCAGTGTGGAGTTTAAGTTTCAACATAAGAAATTTGAAGGGACACATTTAATCGGGCATATCACATTTATAGATTTGAATATGTTAAATCATCTTTGTATTCCTGGTATATGCCCAAGTTGATTGTGATGAATGGTCATTTTAATGTGATATTGAATTCAGTTTGCTAGTATTTTTTTGATGATTTTTGCACCTAAGCTCATAAGGGATATTGTCCTGTGATTTTTTTCTCTTATAATGTCTTTGTCTTATTTTGGTTGCAAGGTAATGCTGGCCTAATAGAATAAATTTGGAAGGTTTCACTGTTTTTAAATTTTTTGGAAGAATTTGAATAGGATCCATATTAGTTCTTCTGTAATTGTTTGGTAGAATTTAACAGTGAAGTTATTAGTTCCTGGGCTTTTCTTTGATAGGTTTTTTATTACTCATTCAGTCTCCTTATTCATTATTGATCTGTTCATATTTTCTATTAAATACTGATTAAATCATGGTAGAATTCGTATGTGTCTAGAAATTTATCAATTTTTTTCTAGGTTATTCAATTTGTTGGCATATAATAATATAATAGTCTCCATGATTCTTTCCATGATTTCTATGCAATGTCTCCTCTTTCATTTCTGGTTTCATTTGAGTATTTTTCCTCCATCAAAGTAAGGCTTTGTAGATATTTTTTATCTTTTCAAAAAACAATCCTCTTAGTTTCCTTGATCTTTTTGTTACTTTTCATTAGTGCCCATACACTAGGTAGCTCCTCTGCCTAGATCATCTTTTCATCAGAGTACTGTGTATTTTCAT
This sequence comes from Heterocephalus glaber, assembly GCF_000247695.1. Next base: position 2,619,035 of record NW_004624787.1, on the reverse strand, counting down.
CTTGGCTGTCTTCTTCCCCTCCTTGAATCTGGTTGTCCCGCTCTCTCCAACTGGGACTAGGACTACTCTATTTAGTAGTGTAGCCTGTCCTCAGCTCCTGGAACCCCTAAACCTGCTCTATTTGGTTTACTTTTTACTACAATAATTATCAACCTTAACTTGCCAGATGATTTGTGTATGTATATATGTTGATTTTACATTGTCTACTTTCTCCTGTTTATTACCTTTCTCTTTCATTGCCTACTCTCTCCAGGAAAGTAGCAAATTTTGCCATTTTGTTTATTGATATGTCCCAAACACCTTGAAGGGTGCCTAACACCCTAAATATCTTATAAAATATATTAAATACATTAGTATTAGTGTTTATTAATCAAGGCCAGTGGTCTAGGATGTATGTGCAGAGTGATTTTAATGCATATGTATAGATAGAATGATTTAATGCATTAAACTCCTGTGAGTAAATTTCATTGTTAATATAACATGAAAATTGCTGAGTCAGAATTTTCTAAATGAAATGTTATAAAGTTTCTTCAGTAAATGTTAATTTGTTTCAAAGTATTTTAATACTGATATAAAATCCTAGATGTGTTCAATTGGGCTAAGATAATGATATTAGAGAAAAATTCTAATTTTCTTTATGCTCAGGGTCTTCCATCTTTAATTTTAATACTTACAGCACTTCATTAAAATGTATGTTGTATTTAATTTTCCAGGAAATTTTAGATTATAAAAGAAGAATGCATATTCAAAGCAATTTCCAGTTAAACTAGTTAAAACTTTTTAAATGTAAGACAATAGAGCCTGTGTCTTTTCTAGACATGAGACTGTTCTTGGCATGCTTGTGTAGGTCAGTGTAGCTCAGAATACCTTTAACCTTTGCTCAGTGCACCTATTTCCTAAGCCCTTTATCACATTCTGTACTCTTTCCAAGTTGCTGTTATTGATTCCAAAGCCCCAAGGCAGACATAGTATTCTCATAACACTTGACCACTGCTGACAGCTGTGGGAGGAAATCTGGCTGTTTTTAGAGCCTCTGCTTCAGCATACAGATCCCGTTTTCATTCCTCCTTTCTTAAAAGAATTATAATGCTGACAAATTTAACTATGAGCCCATAATAAACCTTGGAATTTTTTTCTGGCAACTGCTCCAAGCTGGTTATTTCTGATTGTGTAGTCATGGAAATTATATTTTAGCCTTAAAATTTATGTTTCAGTCTTAAAATTTTCCTATATGACCAACGTTAAAATTAGCATTTTTCCTCACTTCTACTGGAGGTCAATATTCCCTTGTCTTATGGAGAGGCTATTTGAAGACCTTGTCAAAGCTGGCATTTCCATCAAAATTTAATAAGTCCACATTATCCCACATCTCTATATCTATATGAATAGAAACCCTTGAGAAAAGGTTCATTCATTTATTTTATGTATTCTTTTCAGAATTTAGCATGTAATATGAGCTCAATTCCCACTAGTGGCAGCATAGCCTGGTTCCTCATTATCTCTTACCTAGACGAGGGCTATAAATTCCTGGTCTTTCACCTCTGTTTTCTTCATAAATGACTTGGGCTATGGACACGGTCAATCACTTGTGAGTATCCCAGATATTAACTGTTCTATCAATTTGCATGTTACTCCCTGGCTCCCCAAAATGTCTTTCACCCATTGCTACCTGGCTCAATCCTATCCATCCTTCCAGATTCATTTCACATGCTACCTCCTCTGACATAGTATCTCAGATGCCTCAGAGTGGCACTATAGGCCGTGGTTAAAGGCTGAGGTTTGAAATCAGATTGCTGGCTAGTTTATTCTGCTTATTAATTGTAAAAATCAAGGGATTTATTAATCTCTATAAACCTCCATTCCATTAACTTTAAAGAAAATAACATGTACTTCATAGGACTATTGTGGGGATTAAAAACATTGATAATACAAAGAGCTTAAGATAGTACTTGCAGAATACTAACCACTCAGTAAGTTTTGCTCTTATCAGTAGTATACTAGACATATTGACATTTCTCTTTTGTTATCAGTCTAATGCCTTAAGCAGATATTACTGCATATTTTATTATTGATGCTTAAAATTGATTTTTTAATATTTTATTAGTACATGTTTATAGTACATAATGATTAAATTCATTGTGGGGAGTTCGTACATATACATAACACATCTTAATATTTTAAGTTCCCTTTCCACCCTCTCTTCCCTCTCCATCTCTAGATCACCTTCCCATTTACAAAAGATCTATTTAAACCATGAATGGACTGAGCACAGATAATTTTCATCAGTCATCTGCTGGACCTAGTACAGTGCTTAATAATACAATAAATATTTTTGGAATGGCTGAATAAATAAACTGAAATTCTTTTCTAATAAAAGCATTAAGAACTCTAATGATTAGTTCCTAAAATCTGCCTAAAGAATTTCATGATAATTTAAAACTAATATGCATAAATTGCTGTGTTGATTATTAACATTCATTGGTGTCAGAAACTCTGTTATTCACTATACTCACAGTAATATTTTCTTCAAAACAAACCCTATGAAAGTGATACAGTTAAGATTTGAGGAAGCTAAAACCAAGAAGAATATGTAATTTTTTATTGTCAAAGAAGGACTCAAGAATATACCAAATGACTTTTTTCCATACCAATTCAACATTGCATCCAACCGGTCATTCTACTTTTAAGTTTATCATTTACAAAAAATAGAGTTTTTCAATCATTAACAATAAAAATTGAAAGTGGAACTTTTTGAAGTATATTTCAGTATTTCTGGACAAGAGTCAACATATACATACAGGAAAGTTCTACTAATATCAACAGTAACATAGACTGTTTGAAAGATTTTTCTTTCTTAGTGAACTATGTTGCATAACGCTGAAATAAATTACTCTAGACAGCTGGGGGCTTATACCTAACCTGTATTTGTGGTACATTTTTCATGTTTGGAAAAAATACAGTCTTGTGACACTTAGAGATTTTATTTTATAATGATAACAATTATTAAACTCATTTTATTATAACCTAAAACCTATTACTATTGCATTTTAAACCAATTGCTAATATTTAGCTATTGGTACATTATTTCAAATTGATCCAGAGATAAAAATTTTAAAAATGTTTATTCATTCATAGAACTCTGAAAAAATCAGACACATTTTCTGCTGAACCTGAACAAGGAAGCATGTAGGCCTAAGAGATGCTTGCAGTTGCAATAGCTCTACGATTAAGCAAGAAGGACTAACAAACACATAAGGAGAACCCAGGTATAACAAATGGAGTGGATGCATCCAAAGACACTTTTGGAAAATTAAATGGAGAAAAGATTACAAGAATTGTTTTTTGCAGTGCTGGGAATGAAACCCAGTCCTCAAACATGCTAGGCAAATGCTCTACCATTTAGCTATACTGCTATCTGAGGATGAACATTATTAATAGATCAACAAGGTGAGGGAAGAAATGGAGAGCAGGCCAAGGAAATAAGCAATTAAAGGGTTGAGCAATGTGACACAAAAAAATCTAAACTACAAATGTATCTGTGTACCATCTCTTCCACAAGCACCATAAATAGATGTAGACAATCAAATAATAAAATCATTTTTCTTCATGTCATTAGTCCAAAATATAGATGCTTGGATGAGAACATCTAAGTGTACATTCTCATAGTCTGGTCACCAGGGGATGGAAAGAAAGTGGATTTTACCTTTAAGTATCTGTTATTGGAAGATGGCCTGTCACTTACTGAAAGTCTCAGATGGAGGGTTCTCTGAAATTAGAAAAAAATGTAGTCCTATAAGGTCCCAGTCACATTATTTCAGTCATACAAAGGACTTCACTTAAAGCTGGTTTCCTCCTGAACAATGTGATTACATGGTTTCGTTAAATTAACCTTGCACCTAAGGCCAGTTTGTTTCAAATTTACCTGTTGCTCATGTCCTAAGGAGTTCTTACTAGTACTCAAAGCTTCTGAATTTTTTTGTTTTCCATTTTGGGTTCTTGTTATAGGGACATAAAGTACTCACTGGCTTAAATATCAGAAATGGGTTTCCACTTCTCATTTTGTAGTATGGTTACAATTACCTAGGTCTATACTGTTAACCAATCAAATTGCTTGCTTGATTAACATTCCACATGCCATCATCTGTACTTGCCATCATGTTCTTTCCACATTTGAGCATATGCCAACCAGGAGCAAAATGTAACTTCAGATGACCCCAATCACACTGGGCATTCAGCTCAAGCCATGCAGTACATAGCCTACGAACACTGCAGCTCTGACCCCATCCCTTCATTTCTGCTTTTGTTCCCACTTTCTAGCAGCCCATTTGCTAAGAGGAAATGATAATTTTTCAGATAATATTCTCCATACATTAAAAATAAAACAATTGCACAATTAATCAATCATGGGACTCAAATTAGACACTATCCCCTCAATATTAGTTTGGATGCTCTTAAAATCATATACCAAAAGAGCATTAAACAAAACAGAGGTTTATTGGGAGGGGGTGGCGGCATGTATCAGACCCACCATACAATTTCAACTCTGTCAAGGAGAGATGGAAAGAAAGAAGTCTGAGACTGCAGTGGTTTTAAGAAAGTTTCAAGAAGGATGATGAAGAGCCTTTGAGTCAAAGTTGTTCATTAGAGAAGTCCTGCGTCGTGCAAGAGTATGTCTGCTTTCATACATTGCTATGTACCACCACTGGCTGGTAGGAGCCTGTAGAAAGTGTGCTGGTGAGCTCAGAACTCAGCAGCTGGAGTCACTGCTCAATTATGCTTCCCACAGTAAGCAATCTGAGAACACTTTCACGGCTGCCACACCCCACTGTCATTTTGGCGATTGTGAAGACTATTAAATGTAAATGATTTATTTGGATCAAGTCTGGAACTTTATGTACCTTGGAAACTGATACTTCCCAATTATTTTAGCCTTCATGGCCAGCTGGTTTTGCCCTTATTCAGATTATACTGGCTGTGAGCTTTATAAATCTTGAAATATGAGAATCTATGCCCCATGGAACTGGCATTCTAGTGAAGGTTAGAGACATGTCAACAATGATATATAATGCAAGGTGAAAACAAATGTGTGTTTAATAAGGGTATAAGCAGTGTATTGTGGAGGATCAGGAAAGAATGGGAGATTGCAATGTTGGTATTGCATGAGCACATTTACAGATGAGGAATTAGTTGTGGGGAGTCCAATTCATTTGCATTTATTGTTTGAAATAACAAGGGCTAAAGAGTTAATGTAGACCATGGAGACCTGCAGGTCCCAAAATTTAGGGTACATCAGAACTATCTGGAGGCTTTGTTAAAACATGTATTACTGAATCCACTCCTACCTGATGAATTTTTGAATCAGTAAGTCTGGAGATGGAGCCCAAGAATTTGTACCACTAACAGTTTCCCAAGTGCTGATGATGTTGCTGGTCCAAGCAGCACTCTTAGTCCAAGTGAGAAAAACAGGAATAGTGGTTTTTTTATAATGTGAGTTACCCAAATAATTGTGCTTAAACTTCTTTCTCTTTAATCTCAAACACATATCGTCTAGGATCACTGTTAAAAGCACAGGAGCGGTGGTATCAAGCAAATCTAATTTAATATTGGGAGTCTGGCTTTTTTTTTATTTTTTGTTAGACTTATTGCCTCCTCCAACCCTCAGCCCTTGGCAATCATTCATCAATTCTCTTTCCCTATATTTTCCTGCCTTTTCCAAAATGTTAAATACATGAATTCATACAGTGTGTAGATTTGGAGGTCTGGCTTCTTTCACCTACCAGCATATGTTTAGCATTTATGTATGTTCTTGTGAATATCAATATTTCATTCATTTGTATTGCTGAGCAGTATTCCACTCTACAGATATACCACACTATGTTTACTCATGAGTTGGAGAACATTTTCATCATTTCCAAATTTGACAACTATAAATAAAGCCGCTGAATAAATATTCAAGAATGTAATCATGTCACTTAGGTGAAAACCTAAAAGTGGAATTTAAGGAAAAAATGGCAACCATATATTTAAATTTATAAGAAATGATAAAATCTCTGGAGTGAGTCATAAAATCTAGGCCCAAGTGTCCTAAATATTTTATGCAAAGTGGTTTGAGATTGCCAAATTTTGAAAATATTCATTAATTATATTTGTAGTATATAATCAAAACATTCTTATTACTGGTCTTAATTGTAATTTATTTTTCCACTTTAGTTTGAAAACACTCTTAGTGATTTCATTATAGTATAATACAATCCAAGACTCTTGTTAAGTTTCCAGGCATCCCCAAAAGTGGTTATTTACTCAAAATATTTACAGTACTATTGTGATCCTCTTGCCACTACATCAGCATCATTTCTCACTGATATTTTCCTCTATTATAGTAGAAGAGGTTATTACTATTTTTCTAGATCTAGCAAATAGATTTTCTTTCAATGTCAGTTTGGCTGGGTAATGAAACTTGCTCATTCTGCTTTCCTAAAAATTACTTGTACATTGCTTTCTGATTTTCTGTATCTAAATTTTACCCTTAGTCTTGGTAATAATATAGATTTAGACAATATAACTTCAACAGCATTTATTAATCACATAGTACATGATACCATAATATGAGGAACATTGAGAAAACAAAACCCTCACTGGAGGTAACAAAAAATAATTGAGAAATACCTAGGAGTAAAAGGCTGGAAGTTCTGCCTCAGCAGATAGTGGCCAGAATTACTAAAATCTGAATTAATAATAGGACTATATTTTAATCTATCAGTTGATGAAAGTTGGGGATACATGTTTATAACTAAATGTTTTCACATCCTCCTATAAATAATTTTGTGACAAAGGTAGATTTTATCACCACTTTTTGTGATATAACATAACTTGATCAATGTCATACAAATAATAAAAACCCAGTTCTGTTAGAACTAAGTTCTAACCACTGAGGCAGTGGTGGTAAACCTGTAGCATAGATGCCAGAGTGGGCTGTTTGCATCACTGAAAGCTCTAAAAGGTTTGCCATCACTGGTCTAGGGTATAAAAGCTGATAATGCTACATTCTTCAAAAATAACTACTGAATATTCATTAGATACCATTCTCTTTCCTCAAAGAACAAACACACTTAGATATGCTCTCAGCACCCTAGTTTCCAGTCTGTGTTTAATGAGACTCAGTAATGACTTTAGTGTAAGGTAAGGGAATTGGATCAAGTATGAGATTTACTACAATTATTAATCTAGAAAAACATAAAAATTTCCATCTAAGTCAAAACTTCTATAGATTATTTTACATGAGCTCCATATAGATGTTCATTTCAATATGTTAGTATTCCAAGCTCCATGAATACTGATCTTACTACCAAATACTGTGAAATTTATTTTCTGTGTATGGCTTAATCCTGCGGAGGAAATCTGTAACATGGTAGTTTGCTTTTTGTGAGTGTCCATCATATTGCATCTTGAACTGTGGTTTTCATATTCCAATGATATACTTGTGTGACAGTTTATGCAATTTACTAAGCTATACTTTATACAATGGGAACAGTATCAAAGCAAAATAGAATTAGAAAGGTTCAGTGCAATAGACTTACTTTGAATTCAACTGAATTTTTCAGTTTCTGAAAACAACTTTCAGACAAAAATTGAAAACATGAAAAATCATGGAACCAACAAAAATATATACTTATTATGTGAGCACACTGCTATTGATTACCATGAAGAAAATTAGAAAATGAATTAATTGGGCGTCTGCTTCAATTTCTGCTGCCATTGAGACAATTAAACTTGTTCACTAAACTTCTCTGTCATTATTATAGCTATTTGTGGTTTTGATAAATGACAGTAGAATATACAAAACTACATTTGTTTGGTGAACATTTTTAATAAAACGATCTATCACTAAGTGTGGTGTTTATTGTATAAAAAGGATCTTTCTTGTTCTAGGGAATAATTACTGATCACAAGAAACTATAAGTGAAAATTTAATTCATTAATTGGCCTATGGCTCTTCCCTGCTGAGGACATTATTTTTAGTCTGTCTCATGTACAAATGAATTTTAAGAACGAGATGACTTAGAAAGGAATTAGCCCAGCAGAGTTTTTGTTATGCTACATCCTTAGTCATTATCATTATAATTATGACTGAATATTATATTCCCTTATCTTTATAATCTCTTAAGTAGAGAAATAGTCTTTGAAACAAGGTCAGATGGAATATTTGAGAAAACTTGCATAGTGTAAGATCAGCATAGGTGCCAGTGTGATACTAGATAAGCTACTTAACATCTCTGTGCTTCAAATTCTTGGTTGTAAAATAATGAAGAGGACAACACATGGGATTCTCTGAGTATTAAATGAAATTATATATATATATATGTATATAATATGCTAACAGAGGCACTGAGGCTATAATGTAGATAGCAGATTACATTGTTGGTTTCTATTTTTTCATCCTTTCTTTTGCTTTATGCCTTTTTAGTTCCTCCAACAAAAGGGATAATATAAATTTTCCTGCTGGATAATGTAGACTAAGGAAATCAACAGAAACTGAGTATTCTGGATCTTAGGCTAAACCTTGAATCCTTATATATCTGTTAATACACTTGTACCTTTGCTAACTCAATGAGTAGACTACTACTATGTTATATCACTAATGGAATGGAGTCACTCTAGCAACCCACAGACCTTCAGGGAGTAGAGCTTCCCTAGATCCACTACTTGAGCAAGAAGTAAACAATTGGAGGCTACTCCCAAATCAGCTCTAACCCAGAAAACCTACAGACACATGAGCAATAATAGTTTTTTTAAGCCACTAAATTCAACGTTAGATTATTACACAGCAAAAATGGACAAATAGAATGCAGGATCAATAAACGTTAGTGGCTCTTGTGATTATTATTTACTATCATTGAAATAGAGGCCTAATAAAATGTGCAAAGCAATTTGATTAGTAAGGTTCAAAACTATTTTCTAAATGAGAGGTTGTTAATAAAGAAATAATATTTTACCTACTGTTGGTTTTCTGAAACTGCTGATGGCAGATAGCATCTTCTTCAGGAAAAGGAAATGCAAATGCATGGGGGAGTTTTGTCTAATCTGCCCCTTCTCCAAAGAAAATAAAATCCTATTATAAATAATCTTGTGATTTTATATTTATATATGTATATACGATGTCATACAGAATAGTCACTGAGCAAGAGAATAGTGAGAGCAGGTAAGGCAAGGATAGGCTGATTGGGGCTGGAATTTTTGATCTCTAATTTTCAAGATTATTTTCTGGCTAGGTCTTATTTTCAGGAAAAGGGGGCATATAATCTGTGATGATTATGGTACAAATACATGCAAACCTCAAATACCTATCACTCTCCTATATATATATATTCTTCCATACATATTCCACTATTAAATATTCTGCTGTAACTCTCAGGAGGAATTGCAAACTTTTTCTCCCAGAACTCTCCTCTAATAAAACTATGGCATAAATACCCATTAGAACTGTAAGAAAGGGTAGAGGCAGAAGACAAAGGTTTTGTTTTTTATTTTTTTCACAAGAAATTAAGAGGGCAAAGGGGGAAGAAAAATTGAAGACAGAGGGGCTTAACTATCTGAACTTTTAACAGCTTACAAATTTGAAGCTTTTAAAAGCATACAAAAATAGATGCCCTTCAGCTGAATTCAGTGTACAACTTGGGTTCTTCATTCTAGGGGGCAATCTGCATAGGTATTTAGCATGTAAGCTGAAGTGGTTTGTGACTTGCTATAAAAGAACCCTGCATGTTTAAATCTGGCTTAAAATACAAGTAGAAGATGAACTGTAATTCGCCATCAGTCTGAGTGGATAACAGAAGAAACAAGGAACAATCTTTTCCTAAGAAATGAAATAATAATAAAAAAATGGTTTAAAAATCTGTCTACCTTAAAGTTGTAAATTCCGGAGGGAAATTGCAGTTTGTTTCTATATATTGCTTTGCCCTTCAGCTCAGCTGTTGGCCCTGCATTAATATTCAGGAAGTATCAGTGCCAGTCCTGGTGATTCACTGAGGTATTATGAATATGCAAATGAGCAAGAGCTTTTTATGTCTATGGTTTGTCTTTCTTCGATGTTTGAAGGAATAATTGGAGCCAATCAGATACTGATAACTTGCATATAGATGACTACTGCTCTGTAACATAAAGCCATTTAATAATTCTTTTTATGCTGGCCCCAAGTTTGATTTCAATCAATCTCTTGAAAACAGTTCTCTCCAGTATCTCCTAAATTGACTGAATTATATGTTAAGATTGCATATTATTTTACCTTCTAGATTGCAGTCACAGCATTTCAGAGTGAGCAGTACACAAAAAGTTGAATTTATATTAGCTAATCACTATTATGTTTTTTGATAGGTCCTTATTCATTTTCCTGGGTTTTTAAAAGTCAGCTACACCTACTGGGTATATAGGCATAGCTCAGTGCTAGAGTGTGCCTGGTATGTGCAATACCTAGAATTCAATCCCCAGTGTCTTCCCAGAAAATCAGGAATGTAGAAGTTGGTAGGGTGCTACAGGTCCATGAATTATAGAGCTTCTGAAATGTAGAGATATAATAAATAGAAAGGAGGTAGTAAGAAAGAAGAAAAATATGTTGACTGGACTTTTTCTATCTGGTCAGTTTCTCATATGCACTAATCACTTGTTTGATTTTCAATTGATGCTATATATTAATAGAAAGGAATAAGCCTTAACATTTCTGTATAATTTCTTAGCCCAGACAAAAAAATAACTTTTATCAAGAAAATGAAAGCATAAGTAAAGAAACCAGCTAAACTAATATAAATTTTTAACTCATATTACATCTTGATTAGAAACTTTAGAATGCAATTCAATAATTTCAAATTCTTTCTCTGCCAGTGTAACACAGTAAAAAAAGCCACAGTACAACATACAGTATTTTTATTTTTGTGCCTTACCACTAACTAAAACTTTCATGGATGTTTTTATGTTCTAGACCATCTCATCTCTACAGAGATAATCTTCAAATTGCCACTACTTGTGGAATGTCTTTAGAGCACAGCTTTATGACTGTGTAGAAACAAACCCAGGATTTTGTTAACAGTCATTTTAATTAATTAAGAAACTATATAAAGTACAGAAAATAGTCCTAAACATAAGACTATAGGACTGGGAATGTGGTTAAGTGGTAGAGTGTTTGCCTAGCTTGCATGAGGTCCTGGGTTCGAGCCCCAGCAGTGATGATGATGATGGTGATGGTGATGTAATGAGATTGTTAAGACATCCCTCTCTACCTATAAAAGTAAATTATGTGTCTTCTATTAAAAGGGCAAATAAGAGGTAGTTCAGGATAGGCTATGTTCTGTTTTTGTTGGTACTATTCATTAAATTTTTAAATCTGTTTGAAATAATGAAGACTTAATTATTCTACATGCTACATATGCCACAGGATGGTAGGATAACTGTGCTTATTGAAAATATTGATAGACCTGGGGTTATAAGGCCTCAAAACTAAGAAGTGTACCCATATCTGTCATGGCAGAGGAAAAGCATGCCTGGAGGGCCTTGAATCAGCAATTAAATGCTCAAGCCCTATAGTGACACTTCTCACTTCTGCCAAAATCTCATTGGTACACCCAACTTTAAGGGATCAAGAAGGAAATACAATATTACCATGTGATTAGAAGGAAAGGAAAAATGGACTATGTGTGCACATTAATAATTTCTTGTTTTTCCTCTGTTTTGTTTTTGTTATAGTGCTAAGGATCAAACCCAGGGCCTTTCACAAGTTAGGCAAGTGCTCTACCCCTGAGCTACAAACCCTGCCTCCATTTCTGTATTTTTGAAAAAAAGATCAAGTCATTTACCAATATGATATTTCAAATAAAAGGAAAGAAAACCATGTAACTCTCAGAAATTTATAATTTACAAAGGCTGAAACTTATTAAAATCTTTCTGGAAAAATATGTGTGTATAGATATGCATGTTATTAATGTATGTTCTATGACATATATATATATATATATATATATATATATATATAATGTGTATACTCTGTATTCAGAGACTGAGTTGGGGCTAGACATACAGGTGCCTAGTAAGGTAATCTATTACAATGGTGATGTAAAACGACAGTGAAACTAAATTATTAGAAGAAAATATATTTTCCAGAGATCTTTGTAACTATGTAGATATAATTAAACAACATATTTTATTTTAGTAAGTCACTTGAAGTGAGACTGGTTGTAAGGAACTTTTAAAAATAACAATAGAGGATCACTAGATTATTTACTAAAAGGGTAGGAAAAATGAACAATGATCTGATTGTTCTTAGTCAGTGGGGTATGAAAATTTAGAACCAGTGTTTTTTGATGGGTATAGATTTACCCTTCTTCTGATATTTTCCCACACAATAATGAACTTATTCTCCAAATAAAATTTGAACTAACATTACAAGAATAGTGATTTGAATATGTCAAATTATTAGCCCAATGGCCAAAGCATATATTGCCCATTAATCTTCACTGTATGTTTTCAATGATTTGGCTTTCTAGATGGCAGCTACCTCCTACCTCCTGCCTTGCCACTGCACTTAGTCCATCCCATCAGATATCATACAGATGGGTCCAGAGAGTGGAACACCATTTTCAAGTAATTACATGATGAAATAATTCAAGGTCTATACGAGAAAATTATATAGAAAGATAAAATAGTGAATATACAAGAGTATATTAGTTTCTCTGCATTTATCCCTTAATTTTCATTTCTTAGGAAATAGAAATTGGCTCAAAAATAATTCAATACCTGTACAAGATGTATCTTGGTTCCTGTTTTTCCCCATATACCTAAAATGTACCGTAAAAGAATTTAAGCAAACAACAATAATAATTCAATAGAGTGCATGCATTCTCACCAAGAATTTACTCCAGGAACTGTCAGGAAATACTTTTTGTTTTATTGAGGACACCCTCCCCATCAGACACTGATGATCACAAACATATTGGTTATCTTTGTCCTTGATGATATCCAGATGTTTTACTAGTTATCATATTTCATTTTCAGATTTTTGTTGATTAAATCAGAGGCTAGCTTATTAATTAGCATAACATATTAGAGATGAATTGTCATCGGCAAAAGTAAAAACTTTCAATTGAAAGAATTGGTTAAAATAGCATGAAGAACCTCCTCAAACTTAAATAAACAGGACATAAAAATCCAGCAAGATTTGTAGCTTTTATCATTAGAGATTGGGCCACAGACTTGGTCTGTAAACTATGCTGTATCTATATTTTGGTTTAGAAGGATTCTCGTTACTTAATGCTGACCTTTGAAAGTAGTTAGATCCTACTTCTAAGATATAGTTTAGTATTTCTCAGTCTTTCTCTGAGGTAGAAGTCAAAACTCAAATGGAAGACAGCTTACAAATAGACTGTATGTACCATGTTTGTCTCTTTGTTAATAAGTGTCTGTATCATGACAGCCTATTCGAAAACTTGATTTCATAATAATCTGGTTGAAATGTTTGAGAAGTAGCGAACCTTTATTCTGATGGGATACTTCGTTGAATATTGTTGTTTGTTAAATGTAAAAATAAAAAAGTTCCGAAAGAACTGTGCATATTCAAATTTGCTTAGGTTCATTTTCATAATTAAATATTAAGCAATATTAGCATCAATATTAATGTTATCTCCATCTTTACTACACTGAACATAAGCAGACCTTTTTTATTAGACTGATCTTTTAAAATATGTTGTAGTGCAATTAATGTTCAGTATTTTACTAATTGCCAATCACCATCTTCCTCTCAAACCTTAGCTTCTGTAAAAAAAATATAAATTAAAAAAACCCAGCAAGTTATATTAGATGATAGTTCTATTTTAGATCATTAGATTATCTGATTTTTCATTTTAGTACATAAAATAAATTTAATTTCTGAAAACATTATTTTACATGCAAGAAGCCACTGATTTAGGGATTTAAATAAATGATATGCAAATTGAATAAATCTTGTAAATAATAATAAAAAAGTCAATTCTTTGAAGTTATAGAAAAACTTCAGTAATAATATTCACCAATGCATAAAAAAAGCATGAAGCCAAAACAAACTAATTTGTTCAAAACTATGGCCCAGTAGCTCAATGCAAAAGCTCTGAATTCATTCCCTAGTACCACAAAAACCAAAAAACGATTTCCCAATTAGACCAAGGATGAATTTATTAAGTTACCATTTGAGTAAGTGTTTTCCCAGAGAACCCATGCATCTACAGTGTGCCAGCTATAGTGTTGCATACAAGCAATAATGAGAAGCTTTGGGTATCGCATGTAAACTCTATATCTTCATTTGTAAAACAGAGAAAATAATGACTGTTTCACGAAGGTGTCATAATTAAATACAATCATATTCTAAAATGTTTGCCTGGATGCATGGTCTATTTTACTACAGAGAATCTCTTAACTAATTTTTATTTATTAATTCATTGTCCCAAATACTTCCATAAAACATACTGATGGTTGCTCCCATAACACTGAATACTCATGAATGTTATGAGTTTTAACTTAAAATATATTAATATTTAAGTTAGCTAAGTATTTAAATATGTATACATATAGTTATTCTTGTTGGCTCAATTTTGTCCAGAGTTTTGTCTATAGAAACTAAGTTGAATTCTTTTGCTGAGACCTGATAGATATGAGCTGCTAAAATATGTGGATGACATACAATTGTAAAAAGTGGGAAATCATATTCTAGAAATATTTTTAAACAAACTTCTTCTCAAGTGTCTTTTAGTTTTGGGGCCGGGGATTTAGCTCAGTGGTTCCACTGCCTGCCTCGCAAGCGCAAGGACCCACATTGGATCCCCTCTAAAACAAAAAACAAAAAACAAACAAACAAACAAAAACACTCAAGTGTCCTTGAGTTTTTACTTGATTAAAAAGTAACAAAAACTGGAAAACACAGATGATGTATATGACTATGGAACGTGAATTGGCAAACCCAAAGAAACAGTCTTGGAAGTATGTCAGTTAAAACGGAGCATTTTAAATTAAAATATGCTAATATTTAAGTTAGATGAACATTTAAAGTACACATATATCATATACACACACAATTATATAATTAGTTGTTTGCTAGTACTCGAGAGTTTTGACTAATTTACCAGTCACCAATTTATAACTCCTTCTGATAAGAGGGTTTCTCATGTAAGAAAAAAAATTATTTGTGGGTATGAGTATATGAAGGCTAATTTTTGTCCAGCGTGAAGGTGAAAAATTGTTTTTCTTGAGGAATCTGACAAATACAAGCATACTATATGTTTGTATTAGCATTTACTTTTTAAAAAGCTTTCAATTAGCTAAGCAAGAATATTCAGTGAATGTTTAAAGAAAAGTTAAATTGCTCTCTTTATTGAGAAATACTATTTTAGGACTGTTTATATAAGATGCTAGGATTATGTATGGTAATTCCAGTTTCAAGTTCATATATATATATATATGTGTATATACATTAGATAATTTCTTCATGCAGCCTTTTGCAGATTTCTCTTTTACTTTATCTACATTTATGCTATTCAAATACACTCTTTTGGACTTAGACACAATGCCTTGGCATTTTTGTGCTCACTATATTTATGATAACATGATTGGCTCAAAATATGTGATTAATGCATATTTTCTAGGAGCAAATTAATATCTGGATATGTCTGCTTTTCAGCTACTAAAAGACAGAGTGACCTTTTAAATTTTATTTCCAGACTACTAAAAAATAAATCATATTTATAAAAACAGAAGAAATAAGTCTTGTAGAATGTGGCTAAATAATTTGAATAATGTATGATTACTTTGCTTTATAGAGTAATGTGTCAATGAACTGATCTCACTCTGGAGAAATGTTCCCTATGACTTTTCATATTTTCTTCATATCTTAAGGAATAAAAATACATTACAGTGCACATTTACTAGCAGATGCTGTATAAATTCTTATTCATAAATATTTAGATCTTGATTTGATGAGAAAAATATAAGATTACAGTATATGTCACAGTCTTTCCACCTAAGTGTATAACTGTATTCTTGAATTATTGCTAGTGCAGATGTAATATCTCTAAATGTATTTTATTATAGCAATGCATTTCCCTGAGGAGGAGTGTTTATAAATATATGAATCAAGGTGATACGGTTTGCTGGTATTATTTTCTTGCCTTCTTCCTGGACTTTTTTCATGACTTATAAACGTTATACCACAAAATGAGCCAGTAGTGAAGTAGACAAAGAATTCAGTTGTTCTGGCAAGTATTACATGGATGTGGGTTTTTGTTTTTTGTGGGGTTTTTTTGGTCATTGTTGTTTTCAAAGTCAGATAAATATATATTTGCAACAATATTAGTATTCTAAATGGTTAGCCTCTGTCCTAAATAAATTAAAGCTTTTTCTGTATAGAAATATTTTTTTCAGATTATGATAGAAAAATTTTACATACAGTTTTAAACATATAGTTGATTCATATGAGGTTAATTCTGTATCTATTACATTAGAATTATTTTTAAATATTTTTGCTATTTCTGGGACTGGTGGTGCATGCCCATAATCCCAGTACTTTGGAAGATGAGGGAGGAGGACTCTTAGTTCAAGGCTAACCTGGACTATGTAGTGAGTTGGAGGTTAGCCTGGGGAGCATTGTATGACTCCGTTTCAAAATTAAATTAAATGTAATTACGAAAACCAAAAACCAAATATATATGTATATGTGTAAGTATTGAAATCTTTGATTTTTGTGGTTTCTTTAAACTTTTAAATTAGGTGATATATTTGTCCTCAATTTTCTTTCATTTAACCTATGTTTCAATGGTTATATTTTTAAATAACTTTGCTACAAAATATAATAATGGTATACCAGGACCTCATGATTGTATATAATTACATATTCTGTTCTCATCCCTGCTGATACATGACTGAGTAGTGGAATAATGGAATGCTTTCAAGTTGTCAGAATTGACAAAAATTGGTGAATCTTGGTACCTGATGCTTATTTCTCATTTTGATTTTAGACAAATTTCTTTGCCTTGAAACTTCAGTTTCTAAAGGTATGTGAAAACAGGGAATTCATGTGTGTTTTTCACAACTGTACATCCAGGATTCAGTTCAGTAAGTGACTAGCACAGATGAGGTTCTCAATAAATACTATGAAAAGAGTGAATTAAATAAATTTTAGTAAGTTAACTTCAGTTAGTGAATTTATGAATTCATGCTTACAGTATGTAGCTTGATTTCAAAACTGTCTTAAAAGCATCTACATGGTCAGACTCAAAGGCTTTGGGGGTAGCAAGAGCAGGCTACAGGATTTTATGTAACTTATTGACCTCTCTGAGTCTAATACTTTTCATTTTTATAGAAAAATAATTATTTTAAATGATTAAGATTAAATGGAATGATATATAGGAAATAATTTTTCAGATAGTAATTTCTCAATATATAGTAGGTATTATTTTTAGTATGCATAGGAATTTAATTTGCTTGGAAATTCTCCTAGAAACTAGTAATATTATTTTTATAACAGCTTTATCTAAATATTAGATACTGAAAAATAAAGCATTTAGTAAGCACCTAAAGGACATGGAAATGGGAGAAAAGAAAAAGGAACTCTCAACTATTTTTAATTTTTAAAAATCCAATACTAGCCTATCAAAATTAGGTCTTTGGCACATGATATCTCAAGGATTTTTGAAATGAAAATAATCACCTGGTATTAAAATGCCTACTTTTAACTCTAATATTGATATTTTACCAGGAACATAGTAATTCTACACATAGTATTGACGAAAATTTAGGCAACTGTCAAAAGTAGCAAAAAACAACAAAACTTATTTTGGTTTAAAATAACACAGTGAATAATTGTGTTATTGTGTGTGGCCAATATAGTGGCCATGAGACACATGTGGCTTTTGAATACTGGAAATGTACCTCATGTTCCAGATGAAATTATTTTAAAATTTACCTTAATGTCAAATAATCTAAATGTAAGCGGCTACACTTATTTGGTGGTTCTCATATTAGACTATATTTATGTTACAATGTTCACTCCCCTTTCTTGGCAAAACCATAAGTATAAGATAAAATTTTTTGAAGTACAGAACTTGTATATTCAGAGGCTAGTAACCTTAAAACAGATTATGCATATCATGCTATAATTTTTTTTGTTATTCCAGTATTACTGTATTAATTAGTCTTCTTTGTTTCATGGTAATAAATGCTGCTAATTGAGTAGATTAATACAAACTGGGATAAATACACAGAATTTGGTTCTTAGCTTCAAGTTCTCTAAAGAAAAAACTAAGAGTTTTACTCAGAACTGGGAATTTTATTTTCAAGGAGAAAACACTTATTTCCTTTTACTACCAATCTTTCTCTTCAGTTTCAGCATCCTCCCCACTCCAAGGAAATCATTTTTAAGGTATAGAATAACAAATTAACTTTGCCATATAAACATTCCTACATAACTTTAGTAAATGATTAAATGTATTACTGTATTGTCATTATTTTATTGAGGAGACATAAACACTCAATACGAAGTACAATAATATGGTTTTTATATATTATCTTTTAATTGTAATCCCCATTCTTATTTTTGCCCTATTTTATCTTCCAAAGCATAAAATTACTTTAAGAGAGTATTTTACAGATTACAGACTCCCAAAATTTCCAGAGATTACTTAAATACTTAAATCACATGTCTGGAAGAATGAGGCCTGAAAAATAATAAGAGTTCTCCAACATCTCTAGTTCTTTTACTTCAACTTGTAAATATCCCTGCAGTTCTTGGTCATAGGTACAAAACTGGTTTCAAACTATTTCTAGGCTAAAAAGGACAGGTGAGAATGACTGGTCAGAGTCCTGTATTGATCCTGAGACAGGAACTTCACCCTTAGATTTTTGTAGAGACACATATGCCATGGATGTGTCATTTGGCGGAAGGGACGTAGGTCTTAATTGTCTGAAAATTAATATAGGACTCTTAACAGGCATCAGTGTTCAGGCTCTATCCCAATAAATCCAGTCATATTCTCAGGACTAGGATGCAGGCATCAGTTTGTTTTAAACTTTCGAAATGATGTCAATGTGCAGGTTAGAGATGTGGTTCTGATATGAGCCAATGTACTAGCCTACCTGCCTCTCTATAAATCTAACTTTTATTCCATCTTTTATTATAAATAGCCATGAAATATAAAGAAGATGAATAGAGCCATTTTGATTTACATGTGCTGACCAATTTTATATTATATAAATCTTACCTAGGCTTATGCCACTCAGTTATACTTTGCACTCCTTAGTCGACCTACATATTGTTTATAGTCTGAAAATGAAGGTAGGCAAGAGGACTGGTGGTGTGCAATAGAATATAATAAGTGCCTTGTACACCTGAGACTTGTAACATTGGTATGGGTCCAATCAACTGAGAGACACTGTAAAAGTTGTAACAAAACTATAACCATTGTCCAGTTCTAAATTTCTCTTTAGGAATGTTTATGCATTTTGTCCATGATATACATTTCCTAATTCTATGCAACATCAAAAAGAAAGTCATAGGGGCTGGGGATTTAGCTTAGTGGTTTCGCCGCCTGTTCCGCAAGCTCAAGGACCCAAGTTCAATCCCCAGTACCAAAAAAAAAAAAAAAGAAAGAAAGTTGTAGAATTTTATGAATTATGCTTGTTCAACTGGATATATTATTATTGGTCTTTGCAAACAGTTCTAAAATACAAACCATGCCTCTATCAAGATATTATATAAGATTATAGTACTCTCTTTTCTTTTCCTCCACATTTTAAGAGATGTATCATTATCATGCATTCATTTTAAGAGATGTATCATTATCATGCATTTAGTACTTATAATTTTTCATATTTTATTTCCATATTCATATATCCCGAAGTATTATCAAATATAATTTTATATTTTCATGTTATGATTCCCAAATACAGTGATGATCTTCAGAATGTTCTCATTTTTATTTCTTTAAACAGTTATACATAATTATTAATAATTAGAGGTTATGATAAAATATCTAAATTTCTTGGTCATTGATATCTCCTTTCATCCTCCCCTCACTTCTGGTTTAGGTAGGTTGTTTCTCCTGCTGCTGTATAATTTTGAATTCTGATTTTCAAATAAGGGAATATTTATATGAGAACAGCCTGTGATTACTTTTTCATGATTATCTTTTTCCAAAAAGCCAGAGCAGAGTGTTCACCTCTGTCATTTGGCCCAAGTTGCAAACAACTCAGAATATTTTCAAGTTAATTTTGTACATTGAAATTTACGGATTGTTGTAGCAGCAGAAAAGAAACTATATCATAAATGAGGGCAGAATTTAAGTTATGAAATCTCAGTGAAAAGCTTTTAAAATGTTCTTCCTAGAATCCAGGTCTAGGGAGACAATTTTCCTTGTCATTGGCCTTTGACCAGAGATGGGCTTTCCAGCTGTGAAAGTGAAAGTCTCTTGGATTCTGACAAAGGAGCATAATGTCTTGAAGAACAGTAGTTTTAACTTTTTTGTTTTGTAACTTGGTCTCTAGTTCCTTCTTCATTATTTTTGTTTCTCATGGGGATTTCCCTTAGCTTCCTGAGAGCTCAGCTATGTAATTAAATACCTGTTGGTCATATTTATCCAGCATATGTTGGCGATTTGTAACAAGAGGTTTTTCAGAGTAGTTATCCTGCCTCATCATTGAAAACAGATGTATCCTGTATTACCAAGAGTCTTGATGGTGAAGTTTCTGTTAATGAAGTATATCATCCACCTCTTATTCCATCCATTCATCTGAAGAATGGCAAATGAATATCTCCTCTGTGTTATTCATATATATATATATATATATATATATATATATATATATATGAATATACAGGAACAAAGTGGTCATCAAAAACTGTTGCTACTGTCAAGGAACATAGTCTACTGGAAGAGACAAAAACCAAGTTAAATGTGTGGGTATATTTGCATGGTGCACAAAAATGTGATATGATACATGTATACAGAAACAGAACATTTTCTAGCAGCCGTCAGTGCTCAGAATAAAAGCAAAGCAGCTTCATGAGTTGACATGTGATAGCTGATATTTTAGACATGGTGGTCAATGATGGTTTCTTAGAGTCACTGATCAGGTGGAAAATAATGAGGAAGTTAAACAGATGGATATGTGTGTGTGTAGTATGAGTTCTCCTTGTAAAGGCAGCATTAGGTCAAAGACTTTATAATGGGTCTTTGGGTGTTTTTTATAGTGTTAAATAAGAACTATCATATGTAGAATAGTAATTATTTCAGTGAAAATTCAATTTTGGAGCACTAAATCAGTTGGTTAGTCAACTAAGTTCTTCAACCTAATTTTTAAAATATTTAATGCTTCATATTTTAGTTATTGTATGAGACACAAAAGCTAACCACCAATAACTCACGATGTTCACAGTTTAACCAACCTCATAGGAAGTTGCAACCTAGTCACAAGAGATATTTTAATTACCATTCTCCTATTGTTTTCAGGAAAGTAACATTAAGCACTGCTATTTTTCTATTATTTTAAAAATAATTTTGATAGCTTTAAATTGTAACTATATTGTATGTGGTCATAAGTTTACTATTGAATGTATTTTTATCAAACTGCTGAAATTTATCAAAAATTACTGGGATACTTTTATCAATGTCTCTTGTTTTATGATCTCTATAGTAACAACACATTACCTTTAACTGTTTTCTAAAGACAAAAGAATACAGAAGAATAGGTTTTTTAAAAATACACAAACATTTCTCAAAAGAAAACATAAAAGTGGGCAATAGCTATATAAAAAGGTGATCAACTTCACTAATTATGAGGAAAATGCAAATCAAAACCACAAGATATCATCTAACACCTGTTAGTATGGTCATTATCAAAAAGTGGAATGATAACAAACGTTGACTGAGTGTGGAGAAAAGGGAACACTTACATGTTGGTGGGAATGTAAATTAGTACAGCCATTATGAAAAACAGCATGGAAGTTCTTCTAAAATTAAAAATCAAACTACCACATGGCCCAGCAATCCCACTACAGTGTATATATCTGTAAGAAATGTAATCAGTGTGTTAAACAGACATCTACACTCCCATGTTCACTACAGCACTAGTCACAATTTCCAAGCAATGGAAACACCTTAAGTGTCCATCAACAGATGAACACATAAAAGGAAAAAAAAAAAACAGAGGAACACAAATGGAATATTATTCAGCCTGAGAGAAGAAAAACCTACATTTGCAACAACGTGGATGAATGTGGAAGACATTATGCGAAATGAAATAAGACACACACAGAAAGAATAATGCATGAACTCAATGATCTGTAGATAATAAAGAAATCAATCTCATAGAAGTAGAGAACAGAATGATAGCTGCCAGAGGCCAGGGGTTGAGGAAAATGTTTAGATGTCAGTCAGAAGGCACAAAGTTTTCCAAAGAATAAATAAGTTCTTGAGACCTAATGTATACCATTGTGGCTATAGTTAAAAAGACTGTAGTATATCCTCAAAATATGCTGACAGTAGATCTTAAATTTTCTCATCACACACACATATGGTAACTATATGAGGTGAAGGATGTTTTAAATAGCTTTAAATTGTGGTAATCATTTCACAATGTATAAGTGCATCAAAGTGTGTTGTGCACCTTAAATATAAATAATTTTTGTTTGTCCATTATATCAATAAATCTGGAAAGACAAAAATAAACACTTATCAATAACAAACATTAAATGCTCTTAAGGAGAAAGACTACCGAGCATTGAGTGCCAGCAACTCAGCTTCTCCAGGACAAAGTGTGCAAGAGTCTGGAAAACAACAGCCTAGAGAGGAACCAAAGTGAGTGGAGGGTGTGCGGGTAGCATGAGGGAACTGACAGAGGAGAAAAGAGGATTCATTGCTACAGAATAAATAGCACACGACTGCAGACCGGAGAGAGTGTGGTGCGGTAGAAGCTGTGTAGCTGCCCTGGCAGGGAGGCAGCGAAAACAACTTTGCTGCTTACTATGAAAGGGAGACCTAGCCTGGACTGGGAGAAACTTACACAGTGGGAGGCAGCAGCGAGAATGCAAGACACCGTTTACTGAGTGGCAGGCACCCCAGAGACAATAACTGGTAAATGAGGTGGAATGGCGACCTGGAACACAGTCGTGCAGGTCAGCAATGGGGAGGTGGGGTCCCATTTTATTTCAAAGTGCTTGGGGCTCGAACTCCGGTAACAGAAGAGCTCCAGAGTCGCTTCACAGCCAGTGTCCTGGAGCGGAAGGAGGGAAGAGCCGTTCAATCACAGCAGACTGCTGGCAGCTGGACAGCAGACTGGGGGAAATTTGCTGGAGAGGTAGGGGCTGGGACCACCTAGACTCCGCTCCGGAGCCACCAGAAGCCAAACGGCCCTAGCTTTTTACAAAGGACTGGCAAGAGGTCCTCTGCTCTGTGACCAGTGATACGTACAAGCAAGTGGCCTTGGCCCGCAGGGGGAAAGAGCACTCTCAATTCCTTTGCACTCACTTAAGCATGTTCTATGGGCTGGTATGTGGTCTACTTTGGAGAATGTCCCATGTGCAGCTGAGGAGAATGTGTATTCCCATGTTGTGGGGTGGAACACTCTGTAGACATCTACTAAGTCCATTTGTTCACAAGTTTGGTTCCGTTCTGGTATTTCTGATATTTCTTTGTTGATTTCTTTTGTCTAGCTCATCTGTCCATTTGTGAAAGTGGGGTATTAAGGTCCCCCTTTACAATTGTGTTAGTGCTTAATTAGATTTTTCATTTCCATTAACATTTATTTTATATAGTTGGGTGCACCAGGACTTGGTGCATATATATTTATGATTGTTATCTCTTCTTAGAATTTTCCCTTACACTACAAGTATGTAGTGACCTTTTTTGTCTCTTTTGATCAATTTTGGCTTGAAGTTCACATTGTCTACAAACAAAATAGCTATCTCTGATTTTTTCTGGGTTGCTGTCACATAGAGTATTGTTTTCCATCCTTTGACTTTCGGTCTATGAATTTTTTCTTTTTGGTACCAGGGATCGAACTTGGGGCCTTGTGCTTGCAAGGCAGGCAGCAGAACCACTGAACTAAATCCTGGCCCTATGAATTTCTTTTTGAGTTGAAATCAGTAGTTCCTCAAAAAACTAGGATTAGAGGTCCCATTTTACCCAGCTACTCCCCTTCTTGGTATCTTCCCAGAAGAATTAAAAGCATCATACCACAGTGATATATGTGCATCCATGTTTGTAGCAGCACAGTTTGTAATAGCTAAATCTTAGAAACAATGCAAATGTCCATCAACTGATGAATGGATAAAGTAGATGTAGTTCTTTTATACAATGGAGTACTATGCAGCCATAAAGAAAGATATATTTGAGACATTTCTAAGTAAATGGATGCAACTAGAGACTATGCTCTTAAATGAAGTAAATCAACACACATTTGTGAATATCACATTGTCTCTCTGTTGTGATAAACTAAAAGTGTAAATAAGGACCAAAATGTACAATAGATATTGTGAAATAGGAAGAAATTGTTCAAAAGAAAAGGGGGACTAAGGAGGGGGAAGTGGGAAAGGAAGGAAAGGAAAAGAAAAATATGAGAAAAGGACAAAATAGAAACAAAGCTTTGTAAAGAAGGAAGGGAAGAAGGACTGGAGGGAAGGGAGAGGAATGGGGAAAAAAGGAATCAAGATAAATAATGTATAGGTACAGATTCCCCATGATGAATGTGATCATTATGTACACCTAAATTGTACGAATAAAATTAATAAAAAATAAATTCTGTTAAAATAATTTGAAAAAGGAAAAGTACAATTTTCCAGAAAGCCCATGATGAATGTTAGCAGCATAACTAATACTGTCTAGACTTCTTAGATTAAAAAGGCTCTGGAGGTTCTAAATGGAACTTCTGACTAGGAACTTATTTCTCAATATTTGATATGGGACATATATAATGTATTTCTTATTACCCAGGATGTAAACCAATTTATGTAAATATATCAACAGCACTGCAAAAGCATCTACATATAAATTTGGATGACTATCATATTAAAAGACAAAATGAATCACTAAAATTTATTTTTCCAATCTGACTGAAACTTTTTACCCTGTGTGAACCTTAAAAATCACATATTTCATGGACATAAACAAATATTTGTCAATTAAAAATAAATTTAAATATGGCAAATAGTTAATGCATCTGTTCTTGATTAAAAAGATACAGTAGAGTTAATTATCAATGACACTGTCATAACGACTCTGTGATGTTTGTCTTATCACCTGCAATACACAAGTTGTACATTACCATTATTGAAACTATTTTCTTCTCAAAATGATTACATAGTTCTGATGGTGTGCAAGTGATATTTGGAAAATCTTTTCTTTTATAACTTGTTAAAAATTAAAATGTTAAATACTGTGCTTGGAGGAAATAATTATAAAATTTACCATATGAATATTGGTGAAATAATTTGGGAGAAAAATACACATGGCATAATTAACATGTATTAGAAGCCAGGAGACAAATTAGGAAAACATTAGGGATATTCCATAATGTGTCTTGATATCTGTTCTTAAAAAATATCAAGACACATTTTTCATTCTTTATGCAAGACTAATAAAGTAATAGTTAAAATGTTAATGATTATAAATGTTCACTTACAAATACATATTTATAAAATCTATAATGGTATAACTTTAATATTATTATGCAAATAGAACAAATATTTCTATGACTATAGAAATATTTACTGATTTTTCTAAAAGGTGGATTCCTTGAATATTAAAATCAATGATTATCAAATATATATAATTAGAAATTTGTAAAATTTTAGTCTTATATATGTTAAAACCATAATTCTATTTCCCATAATTTTAAATGCATAATATGGAAGAGATTATGATTTTAAAACGATAATGTGGTAATATTATATATTCTTATGAAAGGTTATAAATATGATTTACTTAATACTGACAAAATATAAGTGAAGAGATTAACACTTTTCTTTCACTGGTATTATACCAAGTAGTTTACATACATTAGTTTATGTAATACTAATATCAACCTAATGAACTATATATGTCTACTGCAAATGTTATAGACAGTAGTGGTAAAATGAAATCCAATGCAGGCCACTAGTCAAGTTGGAGAATCAAGGACTAGATTTATTATGCTTCCTTAAACAACTAAAAGAATAGAAATATATGAAAATAGGTTTTAGATGTTAGAATACAGACAGTGCAGGATGATGATATCTAAAAGAGGGAAATCAGTGAGATGAGCCCTGTGAGTGCCCAGCCTATCTGGAGAGAATTTTCAGGCAAGAGGACAGGGTGAGGAAGTCTAGGAAAGGTGAAAACATTTACTTACAACCATGTATCCTCAAATTTCATCAACTGATTAAAATATATTCCTATTGTTACTTGGATTTCAGTTCTTAAAATCTGAGAAGGAGGGAAGGTAAGGGAGAAAGAGTGGGAGAGAAGAGAGAGACAGATTAATTGTATAAAGGTTTGTCTCTGTAGAGAAGTTGATCTATAAATATAGAATCTACACTATAGATAATATAAGACGTTCTTTAGGAAGTATCAAAACAGATTAATCTATTTTAAGACATGTATGAAATAGGGATAATTGTTCAATTTTTCCTTCAACATTATCATCTGGAGGTAACCATTCTGAATGACATTTTCTACACACATGTTTTGCATGCACATATCAATTCTTTAAAAAATAAAAGATAATATTTCTCAATTTAATTTGTAACTCTTGCATTTAGTATATTGCTTACACATTTCAATGCCATTAAATTCATTCCACAGTATCATCTTAAGAGAGGCACAGCATTGTCATGTACCTACGGTATTTTCTCATTATCATAATCAATAATGGACTGAAGGTCCATATACAGATATCGTTGTTCATAAGTCTAATTGTTACCTAGAAAAATTCATAGATGTGGAATTACTGTTTCAGAATAAATTATTTAAACTCTCAGTTCAAAACACTTGTGGTAAATATAGCCAAATACTACATAAAATGAATGTCTAAAATGACTGTATAAATTTATAGTCCATCTAAAAAATATAAGAACATAAAATAGTATGCCATATATATTGTGGAAAGTAAGAAAATAAAAATTGATATGATGAAAAGAAGTTCAGTGTACCTTTCATACTTCTCTATTATGTTCCATGGCCTGCAGAATACAATAATAATAATAATCTTTTACCTGATCTTCATGTGTAAGGTGGAGTATGGATTGTTATAGATGGAGACCATTTTCATTTAAAATACCATTCCCATTACCAAACCTATATTCTTCATATTTTAGGCATTCAAAATATTTATTGGCGGGATATTAGACAATGGCATATAAAAATAATCCTAGTCACCTTGATCTTCAAGACATAGAATTAGACAAATTCTAGCAGATAATGGAAATCTACCAACAGTTGACAATGGTATTCCACAAAGTGAAAATAATGCAACTAAAGCAAATGTAACAACAAAACAGTCAACAGAGTGAAGAAACAACCTCCAGAATGGGAAAAAAAATTGCCAGCTAACCTTCTGATAGAGGGCTAATATCTAGAATATATAAATAACTAAATTATTAACCCCAAAATGAGATGACCCATTCAAAAAATGGGAAAACAGAAGTGCAAATGGCCAATTTGTACACGAAAAAAAGTGTTCAGCACCTTTAGCCATTAGGGAAATGCAAATCAAAATAACACTGAGATTGCACCTTACTCCAATGAGAATAACTACATCAATGCCCCCCAAAAAGCAAATACTGGTGAGGATGTGTGTGGGAAAAGGAACTTTTCTATGTTGTTGGCAAGAATGGAAACCACTATGGAAATCGGTATGAAGATTCCTCAAAAAACTAAAATTAGAAATTTGACCCAACTAGCCCTCTCCCGGATATATTCCTGAAAGAGTTAAAGGAATCATACTATCGTGACAGCCTAGATGCCTATCAACAGATGAATGGATAAAGAAATGTGATATATATCCACAATGATGTGCTATTCAGACTTAAAAAAGAATGAAATCATGTCAATTGAAGGAAAATGGATGGAACTTGAGACCATAATGTTAAGTGAAATAAACCAGATTCAGAAAGCTAAATATTGCATGGTTTCTCTTATAAGAGAAAACTAAAACATAAATAAATAAAAGAGTAAAATAATCTTGGTGTGGTAGTGCACACCTGTAATCCCAGCACTGTGGGAGGCTGAGGCAACAGGAGGACTGCAAGTTCAAGCTCACCCTGGGCAATTTAGCTACTTAGTGACACCCTCTCTCAAGAGGAAAAAAAAAAAGGCCAGGGCTGCAGCTCAGTGATAAGGGGGCTGTAAAAAATAAAATAAAAAAGAGCTGGTAAGAAATAAAAAACACAGACTTATAGATAGGAAAGGGAATGAGAGGGAGGGCAGAGGGGTAAGTGCGAAGAGAGGGGTAAAGGGCTCAAAAATAATCTAGATATGCTATATACATATACAAATTCTTCAAAATGAATGTATTATGTACTTAAAAACACACAGCAATAAAAATCTCATTAGAAGAATCCCTTGCATTCACATCCTATAGAGAAAAAAGTCTCACGCATTGTGTTCCAATTAAATAGTAATAAAATTAGTGATAGCCATGTCTGTCATTTATATTTTAGTGTGATCTAACTTTAAATAATGCTTTTTTAAAACAAATATTAAAAATGTGAATATTGTTGATTAAAATTTGCTGTAAAAATAAGAAACCTATTTTTTCTTGAGGTATATTAAAGCAAATACAGTTTTTATTTAATAAGAAGCCTTGGAGAAAACTGAAGTTTTTTTCACAACCGTTTCTTCCAAGAAGACCAACATTATATCTGAATATATTTGGTTGCTATAAGAGACACTTATTACTTTGTAATATAGTACAAGAAGTAGCTACTTAACTTCCAAGTAAACAGCTTACATGACTTAGGTCATATCTATCCAAGTCACAGATACTATATTTTTGCTTGCATGGAAATATTCTACAGTGTAAAAGTGTCATGATAGTCTGAATAATTCATATCCTTTTAACTCAGACAAACTTGACTATAAAACAGTACATTTTCAACATTATTTTGTGGAATATATTATATGAACAATTGAAAGATGATGTTTTTGAATTCTCATTTAGAAAATAATATTTTTATGCAAAAACTGTGCACAATTTGTAATAGAATTGTTTTCACTATGTAGCATCTTTTATCTCTACAGTACATTTATGCCTTAAACTGATGCCATTTTGAATGAAATACAAGTTTAATACTATTTTCTTTAATTGTAACACACTACCTATATAAGAGATGAAACAGGAATCATTGTTTTCATCAGTAAAGATGCTCTCTACACCAGTGCTTCTCAAACTTCAGTGTTCACATGCATCAATAAAATTTGTTAAAACACAGATACTGATTCAGTAAGTCTGAGGATGAGTCAAAGATTCTTAATATTGAACCAGCTTCCTGATGACACTTTCAGATGCTGCTGGTCCAAGGACCACAACTGACATAGACACTCTATGGTGTTTAGAGGTCAAGGATGTGCTGCGGAAGCCAGATACTAAAGGAAAGATACAAACCAGCCGATTTAAAATGTTATAATTTTCACTTGACATGTACAGCTTTTCACTTAGGAATTATTATTCTGTCAGTAGCTGGTTGGTTCTCTGTTTAATTTTTAACCACTTGATTATTAGAAATAAGTACAAAGAGATCTTTTCTTGTGTGGTAAACTATAAGAACTTCAAAGTGTACATGAAGTTCAGTGAAATTCATCTTTTTGAATAACAAGTAAATAAGTAAATGTGGCAAGTTTTTAAAAAAGCAGAGACTACGATTTATTATAGGAAGACAAGTTAAACAGTGGTTTTGAAGGTCTGGTATATGTTATCAAGGAGAGGCATGGAAAGAAAGACACAGTACTAGAAAGTTTGTGTGCAACAGTGAGAGAGCAAAGACGAACCAGAAGTCACAAAGTCAACTTCAACTTCAGCTGGACCAAAAAGAATTCTAACTGACAAATATTTTGGTAGTGAGTAGCTGTATGAAGTTATGCTTTTGTTTAAAACAAACAGGATAATAACACAGATAGAAATGAAAAATTGTTGCTTGATTAGATACTTAGAGTAGAAAGTAAATCATCTTAATATGCTGTGCATATTTTAGGTTATTAAAGATAATTCTCAGGTATTCTTTTCTTGAATAATCCTTTCCACACCTATTCATTTCTCAAAGTTCACTTCAAATATTGTTGCTTGGTTATTGAACCTATAAAAGATACATACCTCTATGTCATAAATTAGATCTTAATTTAATAAACTGAATTGTAGAAGTCACCATGTTTTTTTTACTACTAAATCATGAATTTGCAAAGCATACGTTTTTAGTCTGAGTGCTCCTTCTTAAAGTGATGGCAAGATACCACATCAAGTAGATCACACCTAGAGTTGTTTCAACCAGAGGGTAAAGGAGCTGGAGTATTTCTATCCTTACAACCACATGACCAGCCATCAGTAATGAAGGACTATGCTCTTTGGGTATCATAAATAACTAAGCACTTCTGCTGTCTTTGCTCAGGCAAAACTGATCTGCAGCCAGAGAAGTGTTTCAGACAGACACAGGTACTGACTGATCAGCGTGAAATCTCACGAAGAAGCCATATATATAGTAAAGAGTAAACCAGAAGTTATGAGCAGAACACAGACAAAATAGTCTACATTTCCCAATTATACAAAACAAGACCATAACAGAAGAGCCTATTTAAAACTATAAAATTCATATTGGCTCATTCTATCGCAAAAAGGTGGGATTGTCAAACAGTACCAATATGACCATCTCCTTGCCAAAATAATAATAGGAAATACCTATGGTTACTATTTAATATTATGCAAACTTCTGTGGAAAAGTAGCCCTCATCTTGTCCCTTTCCACTCCAAAAAGCTATCAGTGCCTCTGTGCTAGTCTCTAAAGTTGAGCTCCATACACGTTTTTTTCATGCACATTTTTTTCAGGGAATGATTATTTAATTACCCAGGCTTAATTAGTCTAAATCACCTACCCATTATGTCTAAAATGAAATCAAGAAACAAGTTTCTCTGGTCTCAGTTCCATAATTCTGCCACCTTTATTTCATAGATTTAAAAAAAATGTGTTGCTACCTCAGTTCCTGAATTTTGTTTTGTTTTGTTTATTTTTTTGCTTGTAAATGCTTCCTAAAATCTTCCCTCATGTTTTCTATTATTTCTGAATTGACTGGTTTAGGCAGGCCTCTGAGTTCAAATAAAATATACAACTGAATTTGATTAAGCTAAAGTGATATCTATTGGCTCAACTTTCTGGGAGAAGGTAGAGGTGGGATTGAGCTGAAAGAGTTCTGGAATTAGTTAAGTGAAATGCCATTGGGCTTTCCCTTCCATCTGTCATCTCTGCTTGTCTCTTGATGCCAAATTACTGTCTCAAAACAATACAGCCGATGAAGTGGGTTCTTGCCGCAGGCTCTTGAGTTTACTTTCCTTTCATGCTGTGACTGGAACTGCAGGGGTTGGTTTCTCGTCCACAGCAGGCTCTCAAGGAAGGAATCTACATGGCTCAGCTTAGGTTCTGTGTCCATTCTCAGTTAAACATACTAGGGTGGGAGGCGGAATGAGGTTCTAAGATGTCTCAATGTGTATCTTGTTCTTATTCCCAAGTCCAAAGTATTCTGTGTATTACAATAATCACAGTGGTCACTTGGCACAATATGATCAAGGTGCTCATGCTAATTTCTATTTACAATAATAAAAGGGTAAGTTAGACTACTCTAGCTGGTTACTTCTCAATACCTTACTACAATATTATTCACAGTTAAAAAATAAACATTCCATGCCACTGGGCATGGTGGCTCACGCCTGTAATCCTAGCACTCAGGAGGAGGCTGAGACAGAAGGATTGCTGTGAGATCCAGGCCAGCCTGGGCTACGTAGTGAGTTTGAGGCCAGCCTGAACGACATAGCTAGACACTGTCTCAATAAATAAATAAATAAACAAACATTCCAGTTTATTTAAGTTTTATTTTTTAATATAAGGCATACTTATTCCACCTTAAATACTGCTATGTGGCTCCTATTTAACTTACTAAATCCTTAAGTAACCATAAGTGCTTGTGCTGTTAGTAAGAATGCTCTGTGAACAATTTCTGGAATGATTCCAAGTTTAGGCCTCTCTTCTCCCATACTTCAAATATTCCAGCCTTAAAGGGGGGAAGGCTCAAATACACACAAAAGAATTCATCCGTAAACCGTATAGTGAATATTTTTACCTGCCAGCACCTCATCCATTTTATTTTGAAATAGTTTTCCATTTTCAGTCAGGTGAGAACCTACTTTCTTTTTTTTTATTTATCATTTTCCTTACATTTTTTATTCACATTTTTCTCATTTGCAATCCACACACCTGAGGATGTGAATATCATCTGTGTATTCACTTAGCAAATATTTATTAAGTACCCAAATGCTACATGCTAGGAATGTGTCCAATAGTCCTACTTTCAAAGATATCAACCCTGTGAAAGGAAAGCCCAGAAATAGAAAGGAAATCTAAGACCCAGAGATATTCCTAAACTTCTGAAAGAGCCATACTTGTTATTTGCAATTTCTTTAAATTGTACATTCCCACTGGCTAGGGCTAATTTTGTAGGGTTTTTTAATAAAATATTTATAAATGAAGTCCACAATTACTCAGTAGTACTAATATATGAGATGTGATTGAAATACACGGTGAATATTTACATTTTAAAAATTTAGAACAATAAAAGATATGTATCCATTAATCTTCCTCCAAATACCCTCCTTCCACTTATCTCGTCATTCTTACCACTTTCTGAAGCCATTCTGAAAGTCCTCTTTTTGACTGTCTTCACTTGCAGTGTCCTGGCTGGCTTGATGTCCTGAATCTATCAAAACATTTACCTTTCTTGGTTGTTTTGCCTTTGGAGAAGAGTCAGAAGTCTTACAATGCCAGATTTGGTGAACAAGGTGTATGGGAACACAACATACTATTTTTATGGCCTTGCTTTTCTGTTGTACGGCCCTTGCCAGTACCATTCACCATGTTTTTTATCATATTTCATAAAGACAAGAAAAAGGACTTCCACAACAGATTAAAAAGCGGCAAGAATGATGGGATAAATGTGTTTAAAGAGAAGGGGAGTATTTTGAAGAGGATTAATGACAATGCACTTTTGTTGTAGCAATTTTTAATTTAAACACTCAATATATTTCAATCTCACCCCATATGCAGATTGCATCATTTTCAAAATAAGTCATGAATTGAGTTCACTGAAATCTCACAGCATAATTTTTAGAACATGTATCCCAGAGCAAGTATTGAAATTTACAAGCTACACTAAAAGAAGTTAATTATGCTCATAAACAATCTACCTTAATATAGGACAAAACTCTTCAGAATGAAAATAAGATTCTGAGGAAAAACACAATTATATATTCAACATTAGAAACTGATGAACCAGAGAGAAGTATGCCTAAATATTATACCAAAGCAATTTCCACATGTACAAAATTTTCATATGAAATAGAGTACTTTTGGTTGCATTCTGTAAAATAATCTGCTTAATATTATTGGGATGGCAATGTTCTGTAAGCACTCCATTTTGTACAGGTTAACTCATCCAAATGTAACCTGGAGACTGAAGAAATGGAAAGCATACGGCCTGAACTATTTAGGGAATCATTTTTGAACATTGTTCTCCTTGCCCTAATTAATTATTCAGTGATATTCACAACATTTCTCTGGCTGACAACCAGTTACAATACAACATGTGCCAAGCAGACCACTCAAGAAAATGAAGAACATTACATTTTCTTACACACTTCCAAAATAACATTGGGGCAATTTCATTAGGTCCCAGACTTTCATTTGAAGAAACTCCAACTTAACTTTTCACAGCACTGACTCTCTGTAGCTTCACAGAGACAGCAGAGTGTTGCAATGCATTACAATAGTGAAGTCTAAGAAGGATAAATGGATTAAGTACTACTGGCAGTTAATCACTTTGAGAAAATGGCCTTCACCTACAGCAGGAATAAGCAAGCATGGCAAAAACTTATTTCTGACTAATGCAGTCTAAAAACTTGTGGCCAAGACAACTACAGAGTAAACCTTTATATTTGCTAAAAAAAATCCCTCAGTTTCAGATTTAAAAAATTATGATCGTTTCTTCTAAATCTCCCACACTGCCTTTTCATGTGTCAAATTTGTCTTGCCAACTGGAATGATAAGAAAAAAATGCTTATTATTTGAATTAGTTATGAAGCTAGAAACGTCTCCTACACTATTTTAAATAGGAGGGAGATGAAATTCCTGCTTAGTATATCTTGACTTATGTGCACACACAATTGAAGCCTATAAGCATCCCCATAAACCCCTAGAAAGTTGTGCATACCTTCATCACCTCTGGAAAGCCCCCCAACACACACACACCATTCCTAAACAAGGCAGCTAGGAGATATATATATATGTGTGTATGTGTAGATATATCTAGATATATTTGTATGGCTATAGCTTATCTTCTTGAACATTCTAGTGATTCCAACCATTCTCTCTTTCTCGTATTCAGGTTCAGAGAGCATGTAGCCATTGTACAATAACACCAGTCAGGAAAGAACTTTCTTATTTCCCGACTGTTATTCTCTTCCAATGCTTTAACATTGACAGGGGTTTAAGAATCCAAAGGAGAAGAAATGTTAGACAAGGAGAAAAAGTGGCATCACTGAATTATTTTCTTTTAATCGTTAGGTTCCCACCTCACCAGCACGTGTTTATTAAAAATGTAAAGATATATCTACAAATTGAGATGAAAGGATGGGACATTGTGGACTGAGTGCCTTTTGTTACAGAGCTGAGGCTTTATTCATGACTTGGAATGAGCTCAGGACTTTGCCACTTAAGGCACCTCTACTTTTTAACAGTGGCAAGAGGACCATTCTCACCAAATGGGCACTGAACATAACAAAAAAATAATAACTTTGGAGGGATATTTTAGATCTAAACTATAACAACTGTGACTCAATATCCAATTTCAATATTATCTGATAGGGAGAGACAGTGAAGTGCATAGCAATAATAGTAAAGAGAAGGATCCAGGTAAAAATATTTGAGGGAATTTGTTTTAAAATAATGTAAAAAATCTAACAAGTAATCATGGAAATAGATTGTAAAAATAGTGGACCAAGGAAATATGTAAAATATTTTTAGATTAGACTGATTATTTTACCTGTATTAATTTAGTAGAGGTTGTGCTTCTAAAGTACTTGCTCGGATGCTAGCTGAAGCTTTAATATTTTTCTAGTTGACTAATGCAAACTCAGATGCAGTTATGTTAAATGCTTTAAATGATATAGACATGGTAGAGAAAGTGGTCACATTTTTTGAGGAATAAGAGTACTGTGGAATCCACATATCCACTGTGAATCCAGAGTCCTTCTTCGTGAAGGCCTTGAGGAAGAAATAGGAGATGCAAACACACAAATACTTCCAGAGCATTTATTGGCTTTAGGCCAGGAATGTTAGTAGTATGAAATGCAATTTAATTGTCTTCCTTATCTCCATGGGATCAGAAGGTTGCAGAATTCAGTTAACTACCAGAAACAAAGGGAACATGATTATCACAACAGATAACACAGAAAGCATGGTAATCAGCTGTCACAGAATGCCCTACCTTGCAAAGATCTGTGGCTATGCTTAATTAATCCTAAGGTACCTTAAGTTTGATTTAATTTACATAATCAAATGTGGAACAAAACTTCAGACCTGCCCTAAACCAATAAGAAAGAGAGTCACCATTTATCACCCCATTTCTAAATTAGAGTAAGTTCCCTAGCTCAGGGCAATCAGTCTGCAATAGCACTGAAACCTTCCCTGTTCTCTGTATCACTTTGTAGGCTTATCAAAATAGGTCACACCCATTAAGCTGAGTCACTGGGTGCATGACACAGGCAAATCCAACTATTTAAGGAGCAATTGTAAGGCACTGATTAACACTCATTTTTGAAGACAGAGGTGTCATTTTAGTCTGGAGAAGGAAAATACAGTGCTCAGTTTTCAATGTGAATGTACATGAACTAATACAGAGAAAATTTCAACATGCATTTATCTGATCTAATATAGAGTTATAGGTGTTTGTGAATGTATGAGTGTATGAGTATATGCATGCCTACTCATACAACGTTAGAATCTTAATACTAGCACTGTGTTACTTTAGGATTTTTCAGGCAGAAGCCTTTGAACTTTCTGTTTTTCTTTTGAAGTCATAAAGAAAAGATCCCAGGAGGGACAGCAGAGATTAGAACCATCATGAATGAATTAAAATAAGTAGAAATGCTCACTACCAGCCCTCACTATTTGATTCTTCATTTTGGCCAGCACAGAGTGTTTATGGGACTAGGAGGGGGATAGTAGACCACCCTAACCCTAATGAGACAATGACTCCAGCTCTTGCTACTGTTACAGATGTGTTTTCTTAACTAGAGAAAATCAGTGTAGTTCTTGACCTTCAGTATTCATCTGATTTTGTGAATGTATTTTTCTCCATTTCAACAAATTGAGACAACCAACAGGAAGTAGTTTGCAATTGCCCTGATAAATTTACCTAGTCTGTCTCTCTTTTTTCATCCCTCCCCAGACTTTTCTCTGTTTGTCTTAATTTCTTGCCTAAACAAAATGCCGTATTCTTTCTTTAGGAAAAAAGAGAGCCAACTCCTATGCAGTTGAAAGGGGACATAGTTTGTAGCATCTTTTTAAGGAAAGGAAAGATAGAAGTGTGGGTACGTATATGGTTCTGACTAGTTTTAAAGGTTCTGTTGAATTGAGAATTATGGTGTTCACGAATGATTTCTAAATATGATGGATGTTGTGGATGCCAATGTGACTAAGACCAGACCTTTATCTGTGAAGGTAGCTTGGATTCTGGCAAGAAATGCAGAGATATAAAACTCCATCCTACAAACATTGAATGTCTACTTTGCGGCAGGAACTATGATATCTGTTAGGCATATAGAGGCTTGATAAATCAGACATGGCTGATGCCCTTCAGAGAATTATATTCTGGATAAAATAGGTCTTAATAAAAAAAGCCAAATAAATAAAATGTAGAAATGTTTCTCTAAGTTGTTATAATGTATGAATGAGAGCTGGTGAGAAAAAGAGTTTAACCTAATTTGGAGATGAAAAATAGCTTCCATACCCTGATAAGGAATGAAGAATTGGTTTCCAGTTGGTTTCAGTATCATTCACCATGACCCTGTCTTAGGTAGAAGATAATTAATTACAAACTCAAGGGATTTCAGTGTGATGGGAAACCACAGGATAAGGCAGGGTATGGTGAGAAATGAGGATTAGAGATAGGAGGCCAGATTATGCAGGGGCTTATAAACCATATCAAGAATCGTGGTCTTTATCATAGCAATGTCAAACTTGAATTTTTTCAGCAGGTGTGTGGTACAATAATAAATGAATTTACTGACCATACTGTGGAGCAAGGTTGGTATGAAGGTATGAACAGATACAGGTAAACCAGTTAGAAGACTGTTTAATAATTGAGTGAATGGTAAGAAGAATTATTAGAGAAATGGTAATAGAGATAGAAATCAAATGGATTAAAGAAATATTTCAGGGTTAAAACTGAAAAGACAATGATATGAAAAGTAAGAGGGTGACTGTCCAGTTATTTTCTGGTTTGTGTATCTACCTAGTTGACCACGCCATTATCCAACAGAATACCAAAGAAGGATCATGTTTTGAGGGAAAGACAAAATAGTTTCTTTTTGAAGTTTCTCTCTCATATTAAAATGCATAGGACATGAAAATATATCCAAAGTATACAATATGTCAATTCCTCAAAAAATTAAACATAGAATTACCGTATGGTCTCACACTTTCACTTCCGGGAATATACTCCAAGGACTTGAAAGCAGACACTTAAACAGACATTTGTACACAACTGTTTAAAGCAGCATTATTCACCATATTTAAAAAGTGGAAAAAGATACATTTCCAATGGCAGACAAATGAACAAAATGTATTATATATACACTTGTCCTTTGCCATCCATAAGGAATTCATTCCAGACCATCCTTACAGATACCAAAATATGAGGATAGCCTAGTTCCATATATAAAATGGTATAAAGTTTGTATCCTCTTGCATA
The DNA here is from genome assembly GCF_000247695.1 of Heterocephalus glaber. The sequence continues at coordinate 2,580,777 of NW_004624787.1, read as the reverse complement.
TTTTAAGTCTTTTCTAAATTGTTTATAATGCTTAGGACAATGTATAGTATATACTGTACCAATATAATGTATTGTAGATACAATTTTGTGGATACTTTTGATCCAAGATTGGTCAGCTCTGATGATGTAGAACCAATAGATGTGGAGGGGTGACTATATATATGCAATGAAATAGTATTCAGCATTTAACAGAGATAAAATTCTGGTACTTGATATAAACCGGAAGAACTTTGACAACATTTTGCTCAATGAAATAAGACAGACACAAACGATCAAGTATTGTAAGATTCCACTTGTATGATAACTAGAATAGGAAAATTCATGGAGACAGAGAGTAGAATGGTGGTTGCCAAGGGCTGGACAAGAGTTGCTGTTTAAGGTGAATGAAGTTTCAATTTTAGAAGATGCAAACTATTCTGGGGATTGATAGTGCTGGAATTTGTATAATAATGTAAATGTACTTAATTACATTAAACTTCATGCTTCAAAATGGTTAAAATGGTAATTTTATGTTATGGGTATTTTGCCGTGCAAAATATATGTGCATCTGGAGTTCATAGAACGACACTAGAGATACAAATAAAGATGTCATCATTATGTCTAGGCCAAATGAGGCCATATAAAATAATCTAGTTTGAACAGGAATTTAAGAAAAAGAGAATATAAAACTTAACCTGATGACCTCAAATATGAGAGGAAGATTGGTTCAAAGGGGACAGGGAAGAGATAGATATGAGAGGAATGTGTGAAGGAATGTGAGAAGAAGTTAACAAGAAAATAATGCCAGGGAAGTTAAAAGGAGAAAATATTTCTAGAAGCTAGAGATCTACAGTGTTCCATTGCTACTTACAATCCTCTTGGTGGAAGGATTTTATTTCTCTTACAGGCTCCTCTTGGGGCTGTAATGCTATAGTAGCTCTTTTTTTCTGTAAGGGAAAGCTCTCTATAATTCCAGTTGAAGCTTTTCCTTTTTCTATTTAATTTGTCATAGGAAATTCCCTATCAGGTACAGATGTGGTTTGAAGAAGGGAAAGTAGTTTGGCAGGAGTAAGGCACTTTGAATGCGTGAGTTATATGATTACATAAATTACTTAGGGCTTTAGGACCTGCTGCAAGTTCAGTGTGGTACATGTGTCCTTTTGATATTTCAGAGTTTCTGAGTATAGGAGACTTTATGGCCAGGTATAAGAAAAAGTACCCAGTTCATGATGAGCAGGTGGAGTCAAATCGTCCTATAGTTCCCTTCACCAGGGGTTCAGTCTTTATAAAATAATCACAGCTTCTTCTAAAGAAGCAAATAAAATTGGTAATGCAGGCACAATGTTGGGGCTCCTTTCAAAACTCTGTGTGGTTTACAATAGGCAGGATAGCACATCCCCACCTGTGTCTGACACTCCAAGCACTACATCAGTGCCGTTTTATAGGAATTAGTTGACAAAGTCACTTGTCCTGTACCTTGGGCCAGCCAAAGAGGCTTTCTTTTCTTTGGCCCTGCCAAAACAAGTGGACTCTTACTTTATCCAGTAAACAGACTTACCTTGAAGAACACAATGTGGTATATTTATCAAATGCCTCAAGCAGTCTCTCAAACATGCTTACTAGTAAGGAAATCAAGAGTGTAAAGGTATCCTTTATTTTGTACCAGATCAATGAAAATCAAGAAAAATTTCCCAGAGTAGTAAAAAATCTGTCCCTCCTAATCCCTGGTACCACACTTAGGCAGTTAGGGTGTTGTTTGCTCCTGCCCTACCCCGATCCTACTACAGGTAGTCATCACTGCAGAGGTTCACTACAATGACGTGGAAGAAGATGAGTTAGCCAGAGTCCCTATGGACTAAATAGTGGCATGGAGCCTGAGAACTGACATACCTGTATGGCAGGATTGTGAAAGTTTGCTCTTGCCCTGCAAGTCCCAAGAAAATAAAACTGTTCTGCAATATACTGCAGTCAGGAAAAATAAACTTCATAAAACATGTCAGCCACTGTCGGCAGTCATGCAGGATCTTAATAGCAGTGTTAAAGTAAGCATGAGCATGAATGTGTATGAGAAAAAAAATCAATAAAAACACTCTGTAAATCATTTCTCTCCTTTTGCACAAAGTTGGAGGTAAACAATAAGAAAAAAAACCCATCTTTTAAGTACTGGAAGTTGTATTCATTGGAGCCAGGCCTTGTCTTTCAACATTTTTTCCCACACTACAGAGATTATCTTCTTCTATATTTTTCTGTCTTTCTAATCCACAGAATCCAATTCCCCTCTCAACTAAGAAGTATCAAAGCTCAAGTATTTAAAGTAGATGAACCACTGGCTAATTGATTTCCCTGCACTACCTTATTCCTCATTCAAGAATTCCCACTTTATTGGTTTCCATTGTTAGGTGAAAATCTGTGTCCTATCAAAAAGAATTTCAGGTATTGTCAAACAAGTGAATATACATTTTGCTGTTAATATATTTGAATGTACTTTGTCTATAAAAATTTGATTTGCTCAGTTTTTAGTAATTGTGTAGCAGAAGCCAGGTTAAACCTGCATTCTCGTTTATCTAGAAACACAACCTGAATAGATTCCTGAAGAATGTAATGTTGAAGAAAAAGGAAGAGCTTCATGGGGCAAAAACTACTGAACAAAGAGGGGGTTCTGTCTTAGAGGTAGATATCTACAGTTTGGCTAGTACTCTTCAGTTGGGTTAATGGAGGAGCCCTTGAACTTAGCATTGAATAAAGGAAATAATCGAATCCTCTGAAGCAGAAAGTTCAAGAATGACATATCAGTTTATAGCAAGGACAGAAATTACACACATACACACACACACATCAGTAAAAGCAGTGAGTCGGTATAGGCTCTGCAATAAAGGTAAGAGTAGAAAGAAGTGGGTAGAATGGTATCAAAAGCAGACATAATAAGTAGTAGTTGCAAGGAATACTCCTTTCATAATACTTTCTTTCTTTCTCTTTTTTTCTTTCTTTCTTTCCTTTTTTTTTCTTTTTGAGACAGTGTCTTGTTATGTAGCTCTGGCTGGACTTGAACTCACTTTGTAGCCCAGGCTGGCCTTGCACTCTCAGTGATCCTCCTGCCTCAGCCTCCCAAGGGCTGGGATTACAGGCGTGTGCTATCACACCCAGCATCCTGTCACAATATTCTGTCTCTAAACTGTGAATCACCAGGTTACTTCTCTCAAAAGGAATGATAATAAAGCTGCACCACTCTGAGTATCATTCATGTTATTTTAGAAATCTACTGCAAAATGAAATGCTATTAACTAAACAAACCAAGGCAAAATAAAATAAAATAAAATCCAGTTCAATCATATCAATCATTGTTATAATTTCATTATGTAAAAATATTTCAGTCAGTAGCAATGTATTTTACTAAAAGGATCTATATATTTACCTTGTGTGATTGGATTATAATTATATAGTCATATCTGAAATGATATGTAAATTCCACAATTTTCTACTCAATATCTATCAGAATTAGTCCTTAATTTTCTTCTTATAAGAGGGCTATGCTACATGACTGATCAGATACTACATATTTTCAAAACTTAAATTCCCAGGATGTATGCCTATCATACAAAAAATATTTTAATGTAACTACTATATTACATAATTCCTGACAATTCTGGTCATAAACTACCACAATAAAACTGTATCACATTTTGGGGAGTTTTAATTTTAAAATGAGATTTGCCAAACATGTAAAAATATACTTTAAGGCCAAATTGATGGTATATTTGGTAAATGAATGCTTAGAATGGCTGCTGAATATAGGGATTTTTTTATGAAACTGAGGAAGGGAAAGGAAAATATTGAAAATGATATATGAGAAAGGAAAATATATAATTTGTTTTAAGGTATTCAATAAGGATGAATTGTGGCTTTCTACTTTAGAGTGACTTATTTTGTCTGGTTTAGCTCTTTTTGAAAAAAATCTGTTTTTATTTAATGGGGAAATACTTCACATTAGTCAAAAATTATTTTATGACAGAATTACATTTTTTTAGTTATAGATGATAAAGAATAAATTTCCATATGACAAAAGCTTACAGGTCTCTAGGATTGAGGTCAATGCAAGTTCATGATGTTGGCAAAATGAGTATTTTTATATGTTGTTTAAGCTGCCAAGAGTCTTCCCAGAGTCCTTTATTTAAAGGAAGAAGACTGTATTTCTCAAGAAAAAATCCTGTAAAGTTTTATGTGCTGTATATTGACTCTTTGTCTTTCTGACATATTTAATAGTTCCTGTTAGAGCCACAAGGTATTGAATTGGGAGGTTCTGAGTTGGGTCACTGCTCCATTTGAATAAATCTTCAAAACTTTAGTCTTCAAGAACTAGAAAGAATTGGCAACTACTACAACAAGACTCTTAGCCATCCTTCACATGTGCCGTGGAATAGTTTGTCCAAAGATCATTATAAACAGCTGTAGAACTTTGAAACTAAAGCCTAAAAAAGGACGAATTTGTAGTTGAGCATTGAATTCTTATATAAAGTTTTGTCCTCTTAGCTTTGAGTATTTCGAATTCAAATTTCGATTTCATATTACAAAGCTGTCGCCTAATCACATGCAATAAAAGAAACAATAAATGGCTTTGTCTGTGCTGCATTGGCAGTGGTCATTGTTGAGAGCTTCAGATGCCTTTCCCACTGTCCCTGCGCTTGACTATGTGCTCATGGTTAGTCATTCAATGAGCAGAAAGAGGGGTGTGACAACTGTGGGATTTGAACCATCATCCAACAAGATACTGAAAATAAATAGCATTTACTAGCTATGGCTTTAATTTTATTTTCACCTTCCAAATTGGTTTATATACACTTGATGCAGTCATGAAGTCTTTTTTGTTGTTTTATTTTATACCTTCATCATCATATGCAGTAGCAACAAACCCCTCTGAATAGGCAGTTTATAGATACTCCGTGGTTGCTAATGTTCATTCTCCTGCCAGGTGCTCTCTAATCCCTTCTCGTATCATCCATGTCTCTTTGCCTTCTAAGTACCAGTACCAGTGTGCAGCTCTTCCATCTTTAAGCTACTGATGCTGCTTTTGCCTACAAGGGCAGAGATTCTGAAGTATTTGTTAATTAATGTACCAGCCTCTCCTCTCCCTAAGACTGCCTTAACCAATGACTAAACAGTGAAGGGAATATATAATCCCAGTTCCCTTGCCTGGGATTGGGGGTTTCCCAGGAGGATTAGCCTGAAGGTATGCTCTGAGGATTTTCACCCTGGATTGTACAGCTCCTCAGCTTCCACTGTTTCTCAGCAGACTTCTCTGGGAACACATGCTGAAATTCTTCACACATACATCCTCACCTTAGAGTCCATGTCTAATTTAGGATGCACCTATAGTAGAGAGCTCACTGACCTACCAAAATATTGCCACCTGGTGGCAACACTAAAAATATTACAGCCATTCTTTGCATTCACTGCATGATCTTTCATTGAATACATGCTCTGTAGCAGGTATTGAGAGAGACACAAAGAAGACAATGCCATCATCTCTACCCTCAAAGAGCAAATGATGTCTTAAACCAAAAGAAAAAAAGTAATAGCAGATGTGATCACAGGTAGGATTTGCATATTTGTGCCATTAGGAAACAAAAGAGAAGCGGCATGGGAAGAGCAGGGTTCTGAACATCTGAAACACAGGATGTCATCATATGAGATACATTGGAAACAAGTCCAATTTCAACACGTTTTATCACTGGCAAAAGCTAAAGCAGAATTTTGCTATATTAAGACTATAAATTGTTGCAAACTTGAATTGCTCATGCTCTGTAAAAATAGATTTCAGAATGGTACAAAGTGGTGAAGCATATAAGTGGACAATATAAAGAAAAGTCAAGACTGATCTAGAGACTTTTTGATAGCAAATAAAATTTGCCTAATAAATATGAGAACCATAAATGCACTACTTTTTGGACATTCAGAATGTAATAATGTAAGGTGCAACTATGTATCATTAATATAGGCTTAAAAAGGTAAAAAATAAATTACACATGGTTATACTTAATATAATGTTTTGCATGGTAGAACATCTTTGACATGAGCTAAATATATGTAATTGTATGGGACATCTAGTCCAAGCTATTCACCTAGATAGATGAGAGTACTCACATTTGATTCCACTTACTTGTTTTCAGCATTTTAGTGATCCGAAGCTCACTCACTCGTGATACTACTGAACATTTATAGGCTTGCTCCATTGCAGACATTCTAACTTTCACTCATTAATCTTATTTATAATATTATATTATAATATTACTCTATCCCTCTTCACCGTTTTTTTCCTCTTAGATTACCAACTCAGGTTTACTTGAACAGCCTCTTTATGAGGACCAATATTTTCTGGAATCATTATATTTGATCAGTTATAGAATGGAATGCAGAATCATCTCATCAGGATTGAGTTTAGATTTCATGGTACTTCCTGGGCAACTTAAGGTATTATAAAGAAACTTTATGTTTTGTAATTGACCCCACATGAATAAATCTCAAGAAGAGTTTTTGTTGTCTAATTTTAACTGAGAATTTTTTAAAAAATCTGTGTGAGAATACCTGGATGACTAAAAAACGAAATTAGGTATTACCTCAATCATTTTTAAGAAAGCAAACTCATACATCTTAGACAACTATGAAAATCAATATAGAGATTCCTTGAAAAACCTAAAATAGAAATTCCATTTGACTCAGTTATTCCCTAAGTATTTTCTTGAAAGAGTTAAAGTCATGATATTATAGTGACACATGCATACCTATATTTATATCAACACAATTTACTATAACTCAAGCTTGGAAATGGCCTACATGCCCATCAACAGATGAATGGATAAAGAAAATGAAGAACTACTCTGTCATAAAGAAGGATAAACTTGAAGCATTCACTGGTAAATGAATGCACCTTGAGACCATAATATTAAGTGAAATAAATCATACACAAAGCTTAAATATCATATTATTTCTCTTAGATGAGAGGCCCAAAATATAAATAAAGAGCAAAACAAAAGATAGATAATTGGAAGTAGGGAGATCTTTCTCAAATGGCAAAGGCAACAGGAGATGGAGGGAGGAGGAAGAGGGGAGGGAAAGCAGATGGAAAAAGAATTGAAGAAAGAAACAGAACTAGAGCTTTTCAAATGGGAAGGGGACCAAGGGCAGGAAGGTGCAGGGAGGGATGGGAGGGGTAGAGGACAACAACAAAAAAGAATTACAATGTGTTATGTACATGTACCACCTCCCCACAATAAATGTAAACTTATGTACTTGCAAATATATACTAATAAAAATACAAGAAAAAAAGCAGAGCACTAGTAGCAGTGACAACAACAGAACAGCTGTTGGGGGTCTAACCATAATTTGGGGTGAAGAAATTAATAATGTGTGGGTGACAAAACTTTGTCTCTGAAGATTATTTAATTCAATTAAAATGTTAAATAACTCCTTAAAGGATATAAAATATAATTTTAAAATTTATTGATTTCATTTTTAGAATAAAATATACTTGAACAACTATATTCGAGAGAATATGACTGAGGAAAAGAACAAAGAATATTCATAATTTCAAAATAAAATAAGAGAAAAATAACTAGTTACAACTACTGAAATTATTTTTATTTTCTGGATCTCTCTTTTTTTGTTGTTTTTTTTTTTGGTGCTGGGAATCGAACTCAGGGCCTCACACCTGCCAGGCAGGCATGTGCCACTGAGCTACATCCCTGGCTGAAATTATTTTTAAATATGACAACACATAGTCATCTTTAAATTACATCGGCAATATTAATAAGAATAAAATCTACATCATTCTGAAATCTGTTAAAAATACAATGACATTTAAGTGTTAAGAAATCATTTTTCCTTTAAAAAGGTACTTGACTTTAGTTCCTTAGCTAAATGTCTTATTGGAGTATAATTTAATTTGAATCTGTTTCAATAAAAATATGAAGATATTAAAGTATATGCCAAAGAAATTTGTAATATTGAAGGGATAAATCTAGCTATGTTAAAAGGCTAAATAAAGTTTTTTGCCTATTCAAAAATGGAATAAAACAAGTGAGTTAATTATTGTTTTTTAGTAGAATATGATTTTGTATGCAGAGGAACAAATGAAAAAAGTGTACCTAAATGTAATAAAGAAAGATTTTGGTTACACATCAAAAACTCTTTAATTATCTAACTTACATAGAGTAAAATGGGCTTATCATAATGAAACTTAAAGTAGTTTCATCAATTACTTTTATAAACAGTAGAAGTAAAAGGAAACATAAGGCCAACAACCTGACCTGTGATCTTCATTTTGAGATCAAGAAATTTAGACACAGAAATTAAATTGCTTAACCCACCTCAACAAGTCAGTGGCAAATTTATGGCTAGAGCTCAGAGTTTTAGACTTCTATGCTAGGTGTGTGGCCTTGAATAAATTATTTAAAATTTTTGTCCAAAATTCATTTATACAATGGAGCTAATAATACTTAACCTAAAAGGACAACTATGAGTTTCAAGTAAACATTTAGAAAGCATTTAGCATGATGGCCATCTATAGTAACTGCTCAAAAAGCAACTGTTTCTTTTTTGTTGTATTAGTGTTATTGTCATGTGCTTTTACTTCTAAAACTGTTGTTTAACGATATCAATAAAAAGGATAATCCAAAACTATTTTTGTGAATCACATTTTATGTAGATGTGCAGGTCAGAAAACTTATTTTGGGGGATATTTTTTAGTTTTTTTGTTTTTGTTTTTGTTTTGTTTTGGTACTGGGGATCAAACTCGTGACCTTGCACTTGTGAGGCAAGCAGTGGAACCACTGAGCTAAATTCCCAGCCCCAAGTCAAAAAACTTTAAAATGTTAAAAGTATATACTTCTTCCCCTTAGAGAAAATGTAGTCTTAAATTAAGCCAATGAGAAAACTGCCCTAAATGTATTATTATCTAGGTACATTTAACCACATGGAGTGCTTTATTTAATTTTAATTTGTCATTCTTTTTCAAATGTAAAAGTAAGTTCTTCTTTTTGAAAACACAATCAAGTTAGATTTTATCTTCTCTACATTCTAGATGGACAAAATCAAATCTCCAAGGAGTTACATATCTTGTTAATTGACATTGGAGATCTAGATCTAATGACCGGAAAGGTTATGGGAAAAGATATTGCTTTGCTGTGACACTAAATTACTACCCCAACAGACATTTCTTAAAAGAAGCAATACAAATGGCTACTAGGTGCATGAAAAAATGCTCAACGTCTCTAATCATCAGGAAAATGCAAATCAAAACTGCAATAAAATATGACCTCATCCTAGGAAGAATATATAATATGAAAAGACTAATTGTTGGCAAGGATTTGGAAAAAAGGGAAAACTCATACAATGCTGGAAGAACTGTAAATGAGTACAGCCATCGTGGAAAACAGTATGGATGTTCCTCAAAAATTAAAAATAGAACTACTGTATGATCCAACACCCCCACTACTAGATATATATCCAAAGGAAATGAAATCACAGAAACAGAAAAAACCTAAGTGTCCATCAACTGATGAATGGATAAAGAAAGTGTGTTATGTATACATAATGGAATACTATTTTTCCATAGAAAGAATGAAATTCTGTCAGTTGTAACAACATGGACAAAACTAGAGATCATTAAGTGAACTGAGTGAAGCATACAAAGACAAGTACCACATGATCTAACTCATTGGTGGAATCTAAAACAGTTAATCTCATAGAAGCTGAGTATAGAATGGTGATTTTCAGAGGCAGGAGAGAGTAGTGGGGAAGAAAGAATAAAGAAATGTTGGTCAGTTGGGTACGAGGTTGATGTTCCTATCTAACTGCAACTTAGTACCCAAGAGCTATTGCGTGGTCTGGTGACTACATAGAGCCATAATGTACTATACATTTCAAACAACTAAAATAAATGATTTCTTGAAAGTATTCATCATAAAGAAATGATAAATATTTGAGGAGATAGCTATGATTAATGTGATTTAAACACTGCACAACATATACATGTATGAAAACATCATGTTACCTCATTAATATATATGATTTTTATAGTGTATGCTTCAGTTGAAAACATTCAATTTAAAATTAAGAAGAAAAAAGAGTGCTTTCTTTTAGGAATACAATCTGGCAATATTGACCAAATTTGAAAGTTCATGTCATTTGATTTAGCAATTTTTGTTTAAGAATCATCAAATGAATGTATTCAAAATGTATATATGTAACAAATGTACTCACACATATGCTTTAAGATACATGTATAAAAATATAATGAGACACTACCAGTCTTTATAACAAGCAACTGAAAGATGGCTAGATGAATTGGAGTTATTTGTACAATGGAATGCCATGTACCCATTAGGAAGAATGGGATGCAGGTTGACATGAGAAAATATAAATGATTCATTCATTCATTCATTCAGAAAATATCTGAGCTCATATAAAGTTCTGAGAATTAGTAAAGCAGCTGTGTAGAAGACCACCTTCCTTCCTTTAAGTTCCATAAATACAAGTAAGAAAACAGAATAAAAAGTATATATTACTCTACAGAAGTAAAGAAACAGAACAGTTTGATTATTATACTCCTATTCGTGTTAAAAGCAAAGTGAATATAAATAATCACATAAATGCATGTATTTAAGAGACATTTTTGGAGGATGTTTTAAAAATTGGACGGGGATATTTCTGAAGACAGGCTGAGAACTTGTGACAGAAAAGTTAAAATATTAATATTATTAAGTTATAACTTTCTGTGGCATACATTTTCTATTGGTATATTATGACTTATAAACACACTTACACATTAATTTCCAAATAATGAAACAAAATAAATTAGATGAAGTCAGGAGCTTCAGTACATGCAATAGAATGGTCTTTCCTAGTTTGAATGTCTAAGTTACACACTCAAGTGCCATCAGTTGCCATTCCAATGATATTAATGTATACAACTAGCTGACAAAAAATATGAGGAATAAAAGAGTATATGATGATCTAGAAAATGCATGCTTGGCAATAAGAACATTGTTTTCAGACAATAAATTTTAAGGTATAGAAGAGATACAATTTTTCAATTTTCTGTCCTCATCTTACTAAAATTGTCAGCAATATTATTTGGCACACATGCCCACTAGGGTCCACCCACCAGATCTTTGTAAGATGATCTTGCTGGCACATGAATTGTTCAAATTGTTTAGTGCTAAAAGAAAGAAAAAAACCCACCCAATAGCTTTTTACAATAAGCACAATAAAATGTCAGACTGTTGTTATAATGGCTTTCGCATTCTGCATTATCTCACCATGCCCATCTCTTTTCTCATTGCTGCCATTCTGCCCTTCATTGCCCATTGCACACCAAACTAAGTTTTGTTCTTATGTCCTCTTGATCCTACACATTTAGCAACCCAGTAGAAACTACTTAAAACTCAATCAAATTGATACAAAAAGTCATTCTATTTAACAACTAATATCCTTAAATTAGAAATAGTTTGAAGTTTTTCTTGATGAGGTGGAAACTATAAATTGAGAGCATAAAGGCCCATGTCTATTAATATTCCCATGTGTCACTGAATACCACTGAAATAAGCATTTTTTAAATGAAGGACGAAAATGCATTTCCCTGTGACAAGCAATTTTTCTGTATTTCTCTGCACATTTACCTGAAACTTCTTTAGATGTATGCACATTTATCATTCTATCAGAATGACATTTAATATATTAAGAAAAAAGCTAAGAAAATATCACATTTAAGATCCAAATCAAATGCTAGCAATTCATTAACTCTATGAACCTAAGAAGGATATAGCTCTTCACAAAGTAACTAATTTAATGCTATAAATTATTTTTATGTTAAATAGATGTTTTTGCCTTATTTATTTCTGAAAAGTTGTTTTAAGAAAAATCCAACTAAGATCTTCCAGGTTCCCTAAAAATCCCTACCAGGATGGCAGGAAACAGGCTTAACTGCAAGAAATAAAACAAAAATTTAAAATTATACCTGAATTGTTTAATATATACCAGAGCTATAATATTAGCTTTTGGAATGGAAAGATGTGATTATCTGTGAGAAAATATCAAAATAATTATTAAGGATAGCTAATCATCAATTTTTGTTCTTTTCTTCTCTTTTCATTACAATTACTAATGGTATTATTTAGATACCAGGGAAATGAATATCTAAGGAATTCAGACATAATTTTCCTCAGAACAAGCTTATGATACAGGTACTATTATTTTTATTTTACAACTGTATAATACCTCAGATTGATTCATCTATAAATTGCCAAAACGTGTATGCCAGGAAGCTCCAGACACTGTACTCACACTCACTGTGATGGTTAAACTAAATGTAAGTAGCGTCTACTGAAAGTGTGATTTGCAGCTTTGGAGGTTAAAGGTATGCAGTTGTCATTAGCAGAAATAAAGTTATAAAGGGATAAGTTTGGATTTGAGTTTGGGGAATAGTCATTCCATTATGATGAAGTTGATTGTAATGTACTTTTTTAGAAGATGTAGTCAATATATCTGATGCGCCTGAAGATATTTTGTAAGCAGCTGGAAATGTAAAATGACTGATTTAGAATAGTGTTTCAGGGGGTAGGAGGTATAGTTTACTTTGAGGCGGGACTGGCATTTTCCAAATATCTTCCAAATTGTGTAGCTTTCCTCATTATAGATATGAACATATGAAGGTTTAGTACAAAAATGCCTGCTGCTAAATTTGTTACGTTCAGGTTTCTGGGAGATATATACTCAAAGTTCAATGTTATCTTAAAATGAATGTCAAGGAAGAAAAAACAAAAGCCTGAAATGGACTGTCCATGATATTATAAAAAATACAGGGTTTATTTGACCTATAGACATGCAGGCTATGACTTGATTGGCAGTCAAAATGAATCCTTGTGTCCCAAGGAGTTTTGTAAAAGTATGCAATGTGTTAAGTGCCTAAATAACACATTTTTCTTACCTTCACAATTTGTGTTCATCTTTATTCCAGTCTATTATTTATAAATACTGTCTAAAGAAGACCTTTTAAACAAAAGTGCATGGATGGGTTTAAAAGGTCCTTATTACCAAGATGTAATAAGCAAAATGTTTCTTTGTTGAATTTTTCTGAGCTAGTTATATTTTCAAATGATTCCATAATTCTAAACAGTAAAAAATTAAAGGCTTAGATAAAATGGTTTCTCTACTTTGGTGGGATTTCTTATATTAGTAACCTAATAGTCAACAACCTGATGATTATGTTATTCATAAGACATTTGACAAGTTTTCAGAGACATTTTTGATTGTGATGACATACAGAAGAGTTCTGCAGGCATTTAGTAGGTAGAGACCACAGAGTCTGCTAAACATCCTATAGTAAATAAGATAGTCTCCCAAGAACAACAAGGTATGTGACCCCACATGTCAATAGTACCAAGATTAAAGAGCCATACATTACCCTATGCAAAGTCCTTGGATAACATAAAAGAAATTGTTTCCAAGATTTTGTTTTGCAACACATATGCAAGTGTAGGAAATTATTATTTTAATGAGATCACTGATAGATATACTTCATGTGTCAGTTGTACTATGAGCCACTAATGAGATGCGTGGCATTTTACTAGAATCTTCTGACACCAGGTGACCCTCTCCCTTAAAAAGGAACCATACACAGATACACACACACACACACACACACACGCAAGCACGCTCGCACACATGCACGCAAAGAAAGAGACAGAGACAGAGAGACAAAGACAGAGACAGAGAGAAAGAGACAGATTTGAAAAGATCTTTTGGAAGCTACTTAAAATCTGTGCAAATAAAAACCCCACATGCTTTGTTTCATCAGTAAAATTGTGGAACATATTTACAAGCACAGAAAATTAAACTTAAATTTATAAATCAAGGAATTTATAAAGTGTAACTCTTGTGGCATATCTATGATTATCTGAATTAAGTAAAAATTAAACATTGGGGGTACAAGGAAACCAATACTTCAAAAATTGTTTATTATTGTACTAGTCTTCATATTAGAATGATTTCTATTTTCACTTGAGGTATGGTACCTATTCCTTTCTATTTCACTCTAGTTAAATAATTTAATTTTAAAATAATTATTTATTTTTGCTTGTTTAGTTCTTCTGCACATATATTGTACAATATTATATTATATTTTTAATAATTTCATTTATTTTATTTTTGAATATCTCCACTTAACTATGCTTAGATTTACTTGAAAACTTTAGAAATATTAATATTTTATCAAATTGATCTTTTAGTAAGATAAAGAAAGGTCAAATGGGCAGTTAATTATCAACTATGCAGTTCAATATCAAAGCATCTGTGAAACAATCAATGAAGTTACTGTTCTTTCTTTAAAACAAACAATACTCTTAAGTTAATATTGCAAGTTGAACTATTAGAAAAATTTTTGTTTACCTAATAAAAGACTTAGTATCATATTTTTCCATTTTATGTGTCAGTAACTGTATTGAAAGAGAAAGCAAATTCAAATTTTAAGATAATATACAGATAACTTTTAGGTATCCAAAGATGTGAACTAGATTGAAAATAGTCACATATGTTGTTCTTCTCACATATCTATGAGGTTTTAAGTATCTTGTGCCACCCTTGTCTCTCATTATGACAGTAGAAATGTGACTGTACTTGAAATGTAAACATGTCTAGTACAATAACATTCCAACCGCACTGTACAAAATTTATTCAGGATGGTCCACCTCATAAGTTGAATTCTGCCTACATAATGGGTATTAAATTGCTCTTTTTTTCCCCTCTGGTCTTACTTCAATTACATCAGGTGCACAGCACACAGAAAAACTTAGAGATTTGGTTTCAGAGTTGGCCCTCTGCATGAGCTTATAACTTCCTAAAACTTAATTAGTTACATGACCCTTCATAATAATGGGTCTCAGTTTTTTCTTATGAAAATTATCTGGTTTTATTTCCTGCATTTTTAAGATTCTTTCTTCTTTGCCAGTTAAAAGAAGGTTAAGAGTTGGTTGACTTAAGAACCATTTTTTATGACCTAAAAATCATTCTATTACTTTTGTAAGTTGGATTTATACTCATATATAGGGATTTATACAGATCAACTTTGTCAACAGAAAAAGTACATAAACAAGGTTTAAATTAAACAAGGAAGAGAAATAAGTTGATCTGCTATTTGAATGGGCTACAGTGTGGCATTTTGGATTTATCAAGAGAGTTAAGAGCTTAGACTGAAATCAAACAAATTTCAAATAGATTTCAGTCCTCTGTCAGTCATTAACTGGGAATCATTGAAAAGTTCTTTAACTTTTTGTGTCTTGATGTCCTCACCTAAATATATATAAGTAACAGGGCCGAGGATTCAGCTCAGTGGTTCCGGCGCCTGCCTTGCGAGTGCAAGGTCCCGAGTTCAATCCCCGGTAACAACAACAACAAAAAAAACCCACATAAAATATATAAGTAACAGTAAATACAAAATAAAATATGTTTACAACCTAGCATAATGCCTGGACCATTATAAGCATTATAATATTCTCTCTAAGAAAGTAATCAATATTTATGTCCTGATTGATTGGACTATTTTAATAATCATGGATAAATAATTTTTCTAAAAGCATTTTTCCAGCTTATTTTCAATGATGAACTATAAACTATTATTCAAATTTCAAATATCACATTTAAAATTTAATTTCCAAACAAATGTAAATTTTTGCAATTCATTTTTATTACGTTAATATTCTTATCAAAATATAAATGTAGGCCATTTAGTGCATGCTAGAAAGACCACAGGCAGGAGTGGTTCTAGCTGTGGGGCTTTGAATAAAATTCTATCCCTTCTTCAGCTCTATGTTCTTAATCAAAGGAAGGATTAGCCTGAATACCTTCACAAGCTACTTTCTGCTTTAATTTTATAGTTCTGTGAGACTTATTCATCATATTATTTAAGAAATAGCAATAGTTTAACAAAATCTATAAACAGTTATCCCTTAACAAAAGACATAATTTGAAACACATAAGCATGATCAAGCTGTGAGAAAATGGCCCTGAGGACTGCTTTACTTTTCTTCCTAAAAATTAGTTTTTCAAACAAGATGATTAGATCACTGTTTGTAAAGTGAAACAGCAAATATTTTTGAGATTCTATCAGTAGGTTTGATTCTTCAATCTCTCCTTAATGTCTCATCCTAGACAAAGAATGGAATGACAAGGAAAACATTTAGGGTCAAGTTAGAAAGCCTTGCACCCTTCAAAAGCAGTTAGTTTTCTTTTTTTAGTATAGAATTAATTATAACCCGAAAGAAGATTTCCACAACTAAATCTGGCATTATCATTTTGTCAGATCAAAAAGGGGTTGAGGAGAGCAACACTGAATGTGCTATGAAGAGTTTGAAAATATTATTTTAAAATATATATATTTATATATATACAGCTTTCTCTTAACCTGATCTAACCTCTAAGACTTGAGTAAAAACAGAATGGCACTTATTTTAAGGTAAAAATTTCCAGCAAAATAGACTGAGGTCACAGTTTTGCACTAGTTTGACAAGGAAAATGCCTAGAAATATCTATATTGAGGTGATAAACATGTTTAACAGTTAAAGTATTAAATTAATACTAAAACAAATTTAGCTATGGCAATTTAACGTTTGTATTTTATAGCACTTTCAACCATGAATATAATCTTTTCCCTAAACCACACGTCTGGGCATGGTTATACTTTATATAAAGGTGGTTATGTTTCCACATGGCTTTGGGGCTGGGAAAATGAAAATAGTATCTAGTAGTATATGGCAAAATTATGTACATAGTCCCTATACCTTTAAGTAAACTTTCTGAGTGTACAGCTAAATTCATTTACAGTACTAAAGAGAGAAAGAATTGTAATTTTTTTTGTTAGCACGAATTGAACTGAGGACCTTGCACTTACCAGGCAGGTGCAGCACCACTGAGCTATATCCCTGGCCCAGAATTGTAATATTTTGTAGGAATGCTAAAAACCAATTCAACTGGAAAATATCCAAATTAGATATATTTTACAACTAGTTCATCAGTTATTCTGTTAAAATTATTCTTTATTAAATACAATCAAATATAGCTATGTTCTCTATTGGTTAATGTATAGTGAACATACTCTTGCAATTTTGGAAATAAACCATCTCTATGCAAACTAACCACCTTGTAAAGTAGAATAAATAATCAATCATTCAAGTATTCACTGAGAACCTCTTCATAATCAGTTGAGCAAACACTTACTTAAATATTCATTGAGAATCTCTTCATAATCAGACAGTCTACTAGGCCATGGAAGAGAATATATTTTAAAACAATTAAAAAATAAAGTGAATGAAGGAAGGAAAAAGAAAAGAAAGGAATGGGAAATAAGGAATGAAATATAATATTAACATAAAATATATAAGAAGCAAAAAATTGTCATACTCATATGTACTGTAAGAATTTATCCTGATTCAGATGCAGAAAAGCCAAGGCAAAAAAACTTTACAGTTGAATTTTTTGATGAAGTGGTAATTATTTTCCTATTAACTTTTTTTTATCCTTGAAGAAACTGCCATTTATGCAGGGTAAATTTTTCCCAATGTGTATGATGCAGAAAAATGAATTTTATAATGATTTTAAATGCAAGAAAACGTTTATAAGAAACTTACCTTGATTTTTTTCCTTTTGTGGTGAATTTTGCTTCATATTGGGGCATGGAATACAAAGAGAAGCTTTACTTCAGTCATATAAATTATTAATCTAGCAGGCATTGTTGATGAAACAGCTATTACTTCCTTCTTCTCTCTAGATTTATTCCCCAATATAAAGATAAAAATAACAGCTATTCACTTTCTGATCTGCCTAGTCCAACATGCCTTTAACATAAGAGTTTAAATACTGAGGTTTCTACCACTGGATTTCATCCATACAAATGGAAGGACACATGAGAGGGATTTTGTTCTTTCCATCTTGAGACATTGAAGTGTGAGGGTGTTTCATCTGTTACTGTCACGTGATATTTACAGAAACATTGATTCAGAACTCTGACAACCTTGAACCTTGGACTAATCATAGACTACTTCAAAATTTTCTTAAAATCATGAATGTTTTAGTGATTAAGCCATTGCAAGTTTCATATGCAGTCATGTACTGTTGAATGGATGTTAACTGTACACTTTGAAAAAGTCTTTCTTCTACGTCATGTCCAGAAAGACTCAAAATCTCCAATGTATGAAACAATTGAACTCCAGATGGAATGCCAGCTTTAACTACGTGGTTATAGAGCTCAAGCAAAGGAGGGAAAAGTAGATAAAGTTAGGAGAGGAACAGCCTTAGAGCATTTTAAAAGAATTTGACTCTCACTTTGAAAGATATAAATCTCTGGAGAGTTGTGGGTACAATATTGACATGATTTGGATTACATGGCAAAACAATAGTCTATAGAGGAACAATTATGGAAGGAAACAACCAATTGTGAGATGATTATAATTATCCAGATTGGATACAATGGTATCTCAAGCTAAGTGTTGACATCAAAATAGTTAGAATCTGAAGCTTCAAGGTGATCCAACAAATAGCAACTCCGTGCTCCAGGTCTACTGGAAAATCAAATTCCATTGGAAAACAAAAGGTTAAGCATGCAAGTGTCAAAATATTACCTATATTGTTTTAAACTGGTAAAGTCTAGATTGGGACACATAGCTTACCAGAAAAGCCAAAATGGACTGGTAAATTGTGTCTGAGGTTCCTATCTTGGATCAACAACCAGTCCAATGAATGATTGTATCTTCAGAAAAGATCTATGCATCCCATTTCTAACGTGGAAAAGGGACCAATTATTTTGAGCATTGAAACTTTGAAAGGTTAGATCCAAGCAATTGAGAAAGGAAAACTAATGATCATGTGAAGCATTTTATGTGTTGAATAGTATTAATGCATCTCTTAATGAACCAAAAGTGTCAAGGAAAAAAAAATCCATCTTAACAGGAGGGGAAAGGAGAAATCAAGATTGGAGAAGAAAAACTCCTTTTAATATTCTTTGTCTTAATAGTTATTAACAATCTGGGGAAACCATTGGCTTATAGCCAAGAAACAGTTTTGGATTCTCCTGTTAGAGTTGGTTATATCTGAGGACTATCTCTTTTCCTATCTTTACGAGACAGATTTTTTGGCAGAAATCATTGTTCCTTTGGCTATCTTGCAGACAATATTATTTGAAGATATGTATTTTGCCCCCAGAAATCTCTGAAATTGTCCACAACATTGCATTTATTATGCTCTAAATCCCCTCTGCACCCAAAACCAAGATTAAGTCACTATATTTCTTCTTTCACTTCAAAATCTTCCCAACCATATTGATAGATTTTTTTCTACAACAAAATAAAGACACCATTAAAACAGTTTAATAAAAATGCCAATATAAAGTTTTCATAAATTTAAATAAAAATACAGTCTCATAGAAAATTCTTAAGGAAAATTCAGAGTCGACAGGTTAAATGGCATTTGCAAGTTAGCATTCAGAATAAATCTTACCAGTCAAAGCACCTCCTTACATGACTTAAAGATAATTTTCCCCAATTTCTTATCCTATGTAAATCTCTTTTAAGAGGTTTCTTCATTATGCTTCTAAACTGATATTCATTTAGCAGTTTCATTACAGATGTTTGTTACTAGAATGAGTGTAATATTTTTCAGGGAAGAATTTTTATTAATTCAACACTAACATCTAACACAATTTAACTTTTAAAAAAATTCAAAGGGACAACAAATTAAAATAAAGGAAGAAGGAAGATTACCATGGCAGTGCATCCAGAGATATAAAATCCAGAAACAAAAATAATCCAAGGAATTTAATAATGGATAGAACAAGTCAGAAAAACAGATATATAAGACTTTAACAACACTGTAAGGTGACTAGACATGAAAGACATCTGCAGAATACTCTACCTAACAAGAACAAAAAATACATTCTTCTGAAAGGCATACTGAACATTCTTCAGTATAAAATATATGCCAGTCTATAAATCAAGCCTCAATAAATATAAAAGGAATGTCTGACTATAATAGAATTAAATCAGATATCAATAACAGAAAGAAATATGATAAACCAACAAATATGGGAAAATTAAAGAGCATACTCCTAAATAATCAATGAGTCCAAGGATAAATCACATGGAAAATTAGAAAAATCTTTTCAGTAAAAAGAAAGCAAAATATATCAAAACTCATGTCTAAAGCACATCTACAAGTAATATCTAGAGGGAAATTTATACCTACAATGCCTATATCAAATATGAAGAACAATCTCAAATTAATAATCTAAACTTCCACCTTAAAGAACTAGAAAAAATAAGAGCAAACAAAGCCAAGAAAGCAAAGAGGTGGAAACAATAAAGATTAGAGTGGATATAAATGAAATTGAAATTATATAAATAATTCAAAAAACAGAAGAGACCAAAAGTTCATTCTTTGAAATGATCAACAAAATTGATAAATCATTAGATAAATTTGTGAATAAAAACACAAAAGATACAGAGTATTTACATCTGAAATTAAAGAGAGGATAATGCTAATGACCTTAAATACATAAAAAGAATTTTATAGAAATATTGTGAATATGGGCCGGGGATTTAACTCAGTGGTGCCGTCGCCTGCCTCGCAAGCGCAAGGTCCCAAGTTCGATCCCTGGTACCCCAAAAAAAAAAAAAAGAAATATTGTGAATAACTGTATGCCACAAATCAGATAACAGATGAAATGGAACGATTTTAAGCAAATGACAGAAACTGACTCAAGGAGAAGTAGAACATTTGAATAGATTAATAAAAAGTAAAGAGACTGAATTATTAATGAATCCCTCACAAGGGAAAAGGACAACTGTATACCAGTGGTTCCATTGTTGAGTTGTGCCAAACATGTAAAATGATCCTAACACTAATTCCTTGACAAATTTTTGCAAAACAAAACAAAACAAAAAAGTGGGAGCATTTTACAAATCATTCTTTGAGTCAATATCAATGCTATCGCAATAAAAGAAAAAAACGCAGACTGTATCCCTAATGGACACAGACTCAAAAACACTAGCAAACTGAATCTAACAAGTGTAAAAAAGATTGCACATTATTATCAAATACTATTAATGCCAAGAATCCAGGTTTGGTTTATCATGTAAGAAATAATTAATTTACTACACTATATCAATAGATAAAATGGGTAAAACATAATTATCTCAATATATACTGAATAAATAGTCCACAAGATTCAACACAATTTCATTATACAACATCTTAACAAATTAGTAACAGAAGAAACATCCTCAAAATAGAGAGCATCTATGAAAACTCAATAGCTAATATGTTTAGGGATGAAAGACTTGGTATTTCCTTACTAAGATCAGAAACATGACGAAGATGTCCACTGTAATCTTGTGTTATAAATTATAGCCTGGGAAATTAGGGAAGAAAAATAAAATGAACCCAGACTAAAGAAAGAGTAAAACTATTTTTTGGTGACATGATTGTGTATGTAGAACACACTAAAGAATCTACTCAAAAACTCTTAAGACTAATAGAGATGTTCAACAAGATGAAGGATACAATATCAATATACAAAAAAATCAAGTCATATTCTTATACACTAACCATAAAGAACAACCTGAAAATGTAGCTAAAAATTGCAGTAACAGTAAAAGAAAATGCTCAGGAATAAATTTAACAAAAGAAATATTAGACTTGCGTGTGAAAAACTATAGAGCAATGTTGACAGAAATGAAGGATTTAAATAATTGATAATATATTCCATGCAGATGGACTGAATAGCTTAATATTATTAAGATAGCAATATTTGCCAGCTGATCTATAATCTTTTTCAAAATCCCAACTGGATTTTTAATTCTTTTATACTGATATTGACAAGCTGACACTAAGTTTATATAGAAATATAAGACACTTGGAAGACTCAAAATAATTTTCATGAAGAACAAGACTTTTTTTGTTCCAAAGTTTGTACAAAGCCACAATGATTAAGAGAGTATAGTACTGGCATAAGATTAAACATGATTAATGAAACTGAATTTAGAGCTCCCAAATAAACCTCTAAATTATAGGTAATTGATTTTTTACAAGATTTCCATGACAATTCAGTAAAGTAAGAATATTCTTTTCAATAAATGATTCAGGGACAACTGGATATTCACATGCAAAAGAATTAAGTTGGAACCCTATGTCCCATCTTGCACACATGTGTGACTTACAGAATAGCTGAAAATGAATCATAGATATAAATACAACCTTGATAAATGTAAAAGTCTTACAAGAAGACATGAGAATAAATTTTTTTGACCCTGGGATAGGTGATGCTTTGTTAGCTATGAAACCAAAAACACAAAATACAAAAGAAAAATAAGGAAGTTTGACTTCAAAATTAAAAGCATTTGAGCTTCAAAGATCACCATGAAGAAGGTGAAAAGAATTCACACAATGAGGGATAATATGGATCAAGGACTTCAAACCTCACATCTTTACTAACAATGTGTTTAAATATGAGATCTAATTTAACCTCTCTCTCTCTCTCTCTCTCTCTCTCTCTCTCTCTCTCTCATTGGTAGATGTATTACTAGTATCAATTTCTAATGCAATTCTATAGTGGTTAAAGAATAAACTCTGTATGATCTCAATGAATTTGACATTGATGTCAAGAGCATGTGATGCTCTTCTTATGGCCCAGAAACCTGCAGTAGTTTCTATAGTGTTCTATAAATATAAATGAGAACAAAGCGCCTCACAGTACTGTTCTAAACTTCCATGATTTAGCTAATTTTCAATAGATATTTTATGATTTATTGAGAACAGATGTTAAAATCTCCTATGAATCTGAAAGTGACCTTTTTTTCTCCTTAATTTTTACTTCATTCATTTTGAAGCTCTGAAATAGACATACACATTTATAATCAGGATGTCTTCCTGATAAATTGACTCTTATCTGTATGAAACCTCTCTATTTCTGTTAAAATCTTTGTCTCAAAGTCTATTTTATCAAACATTAATGTTGTAATTCTAGCCATCTTAGGTTTACTCTTTGCATGGTGTGTCTTTCCCATTTAATTTCAAATATATCTATTTATCTATATTTAACATACTTCTCTGAATAGAGTCCTCTCAAGGCTGGCAAGTATCATTATCTTTTCCCTTGAAGTTGTGTCTAAATTTCCTGGCTGTTCATATGTCAGATAATTTTGAAATATACCATGGCTACTGTGAATATCATGTTGTGGACATTGGATTTTGTTATATTTTTCTGAAATATACTGATATAATTTTAATGTGATACAAGTTGATATTAATAAAGAAAATATAACAAAAAATAAAACAAAATTGTATAACAAAATAATTAGAGAATAAGAATAGTTAATACACTGTGTGTCAGTATATTAATGCCCAAAGTGTTACTCAGAGTTCAAGTCATAAATAAAAACTCTCTTACAAAGAAGAAACAAAGGACAAAAATCTCTTTTCAATGAACAAAAGAAACTAGTTGTATAAATGAAGCAAATTAACATGTATCTTCAAATATTTTTGAAACAACATAATAGATAATTTGGAGAGTTATTTGTACTTCTCCCTACCTCCTACACTATGGAATACTACTCTACCCTAAAAAAGATAAACTTGAGGTATTTGTAGCCAAATGGATGCAACTTGAAAACATACTGTTAAGCGAAAAAAGTCAGATAATAAAGTTAAGTATCACATAGTTTCTCTTATGTGAGAAATTCAAAATGCATATATATATGTATATATATATATGTGTGTGTGTATATATATATATACACATATATATATGTACTTTTTTTTCTTTTAGTAGGTATTTAAAATAGACCCAAACTGCAAGTACCCTAACTTAAGGGAGCAATGGCTCAGATTTCAGTTATGTTCTTTTCTGTCTTATATTTACTTTTCTTAACTGTTTCCAGTTTGTTGTACACTTGCATATTCATAAGCGTTTACACACAAAATTTAAGGTTGGCCTGCTTCAGCTGTCACCTTTCCAGGATTGACTGCTCACTCTCCAACAAGAAAACTTTCTAGTTTGTAATCAGTTTTAGCTGCTCCATGCTGCTATGTGATTGAGGTTATCCTGAGATAAAGCTGTAAAACATGGGAAATTTACTTTGTGCTGGTTAAATTTTAACTCCTTTCTACAAATGTGTCTTTTTTGTGCAGTCTTCAGAACCACCATGTATTGTGGCTGATCTGGTCATTTCTTTTTGTCTAATGTTTAGAACTGATATTTGTAGATCAAAATATTAAGCATTGACTCCTCGATAGTAGAACCAGAAACCCCAAATGGGTTAAATCATCCCTAAGATAGATAATTGACCGTTTCCGCAGAGACAGACCGTATTCACTTGGGATTGAGCAAAGGCACAAGCCTTTAACAAAATGGATCCATCAAAAACTGTGTGTAAGGATTCTGAGTTGGACCAATTAACAGTGAAATGTCTATTTATGATCCAAATGGTATGCTAAAGCAATTAGGTGGATGAACAAAATTTGAAAAAGAAGTCTGAGTTGGAAGTAGATTTGGGGGAATTAGCAGTGCATACACTATATAGTAACTAAATCTGTGACACTTTGGAGTACTACTCAGCCATAAAGAACGAGAAAGTAGAGATATTTATAGCTAAGTGGATGCACATTGAGGCCATACTCTTAAGTGAAATAAATAGGACACACATGTGTAAATACCAAATAGTTTCTCTGGTGTGAAAAACTAAAAGTGTAAATAAGGATGAAAATGTATAATTGATATTTTATAATAGGAAGAAAAGGTCTAAAGGAGTAGGGGAATTGGGATGTGTAGGGGAAAGGAAAAAAGGGAAAAGAAAAAAATATGAGAAAAGAAAAAAAAATGGAAACAAAGTCTTTGTAAATAGAGAAGGGTGGAGGGACTGAAGGGAGGGCAGGGGAATGGGGAAAAAATAAGAACCAAGATACTCATGTAAAGGTACAAGATACCTAAAATGTACCAATAAACTTAATGGAAAAAAATAAATCTGTGATACTGGATGAAATTATTATGGGAATAAGTGTAGATTAAGAAGGCCAAACCTCTGAGGACTTGCACTTGTGATACTTCAGAGTTTAGAAGCCAGGAAAATAAGGAAGATTAAGGAAGGAGCACTGACAATAAGATAATTGCGCTTGCCGGATATGAGGAGAATCAAACAAATGTTTCAAGAAAATTGGATTGGATTATGATAATGCTAAATGCTAAATGATCCCAATGAATGAAAAAGACAAGGACTAGAAATTGACCAGTGAAACTGGAATCATGCACATTACTGATGAGCCTAACTGTGCAGTTTGTATGAAATAGTTGAAACTCTTCTGGGAATTCAAGAAAAAATGAGAGGAAAAAAATATATACAAGTCTTTTTTGGATATTTGGAATGATGGGGTGCAAAGAAACGTGAGAGCAATTGAAGAAAGCTGAAGTCAAGAAAATATTTTTATGAGACATATCACACAATGTTTATTTGTTGATAAGAATAATCTAATGAAGAAGGGAAACTAAGGATGTAGCACAGCACTTAATAAGTATTTTCTCTAAAGTACAAGATATCAATTATTTTAGACTTTTTGGGCCATATAATCTGCCATGACTACTGAACTCTTCCATGACAGCACAAAACAGCCATTGTAAATGAATAGATATGGCTGAGTAGCAACAACACTTTATTTTCTATGAAAGGATTTTGGTTGTGAGTCATGCTTTGCTGACTTTTGATACAGAAGAAAAACAGGATAATATAAGGAATTAACCTACTGAGTAGGCAAGCCTTGATCAGACCCAGTATACAAGTATAGAGGTTATCATCTGATAAAAATGAAAATGCATCCATTTGGATAGAAATTTTAAGTAAAATAATGAACTCTGATGCAGGCAGAATGGGAGATCATGACTGATTAACTTTCTTTTGTTTCTTTTGTGTTTGTTTGTTTTGTTTTGTTGTTTTGGTACGGGGGATTGAACTCAGTACCTTGAGCTTGACAGGCAGGTGGTGGCACCACTGAGCTAAATCCCCGGTGAAGAGATTGTTTCTATTTTCTCAGTTAAATCATCCATCTGACTTTAATTATCCAATCTATCTCTGCCAAACATGGATAGCCTTGCCTATCTGTATCCCACCTCCTGCTACTAGTAACACAAGCATTTTATAGTAGAAGAAAGAGAGGATAATGCAAGTCAATGCCTAGTGGTTCTCACATAACCATAATTCTGCTTCCTATTCTTTAAATACCTAAATGATAGATCAGAATAGGAAATCAAGCTGTTAGAATTAATTTGAACCTTTTATTGTACCAAAAAAGATTCTAAATATTTTCAAATCCATTGTGTTTTTACTTAAAATCATTCAAACATACCCCTAACATTTCTTTTACCCAAGTCTATATGTCATAATAAGAAGGCAAAGAAACCTGTCTCACAATTCCTTTACTCGCCATTTGTTTTCAAAGAATTTTTATCTAAATATGCTTAGTTTGCTAGAGAAATATTGGTTCACACTGTATAAAATGAGAAAATTTTAACATCACTAAGATGTATAAAGCATTTTATTTTGGTGAAGGTATACTTTTCTGGCAATCAACATTACATTACAGAAGGTGCTGTAAACCACAGAGATTGCCAAAGTAATAGCAGTGTTGATATAGATATTTGAGAAAGTCATGTTTTCTGAGAGACTGAATATATTGGCAAGTGCTTTCCAGCCTGCCCATCTTCCCTACTCCTCCAAATTTTGAAGTAATTGCAAATGTTAGTGGCTTGGAATCTACTGGGTTTGAGGCCATTTTACTTCAGTCTTATGGATAAGAAGCCTGCAGTTACCTTATGAAACATTTTTAAAGTTGAAATAGCATAGACAGATTTAAAAAAACAAATCAAAGGCAAGTATTTCTCAGATAAGACAGAATTTTCTGAAAATAGTTTCTCACCTGCATGCTGAGGACTTAAAATGATTTATTGTAGCCGTAATATTTTCCTTCCACAAGGCACAATGCTCCATAATTTCTAGAGAAACTAACACATTCAAGGAGAAATGGGAGTAAAAAGTTAATTGATATTACATCTATTCTTGATATATTAGGTGAAATTTCCAAAATGTGATAAGACATTAGGGCACTTAATGAATGTTTAAGAGAACGACTTCAGGAGTTTAGGAAAGTTACTGAATGTGTCAAGATCTGTTTTCTCATCTGTATAACAGAAATACCTGTATCAGTCCACTTCACAAGTTTAATACAAGTAATGTTTAAATACTGGATTTGTCAAAAACAAAAGGGATAATGTGTCAGATAAATAAATAATAAAGAGAGGAACTTATGGATGCAAAAGTAAGTGACCCAGGTAAAGAGTTAGGTGGCATCACTGTGTCAAACTATGAGGTTAATACAAAGGGTAGAAGAAAATTGAACTTATGCCGCCAGGTCATTCTACCTCAATTACTTTAGCTATAAGTACATCTAGATTTTCTCTGATGCATGTTAAGATTAATAAATTTTATTGCACAATGAACAGAAATAGCTCTGCATTTCTATCTACTATCTTTTAGCATTATTGTTAAAGAAATATGAATCTCACATGGCATAGCCTTAAACTTCAGTTTGTTGTTCCTCTTCATTGGTATCAGATAAATTGAAATGCCAGACTCAGTTTATTATGTTTATTAAGAATTATCATACTGTGTCCCAGAAATTTGTACAAATAAAATATCAACTAAAGTAAAATCTAAAAAAGAAATCAGATGAGACTGGCTTTGAAAGAATTTATTTGATCCTATTAGGAAGCTGAACCATCAGAGAGGTTAATTAACTCTTTCAGTTGCAGAATCAGTGGAGAAAGCTAATTGCTACTGCACAGGTGAATGCCATGGGTACCAAATTAGGCAGGGTAGCAGGAATTTCCTAAAAGACCTGAGATTTCTTAGTGCTTGAAACTTTCATGTGCCTTCAGTGCCTAAGTCATTAAGAGAGAAAGATTTAGGAACAGGGATAATCTAACGCAAATTGAAAATTGTGAAATAATAATAAATAATAGTGTACCTAATAAAAGTTTTTGAATATTAGTGTCGGATGGACAAAGAAAAATCTTGCCGTAAATGAGACAATAACCAGAAATAGATCCAAAGCCTTTTGCTTATATGTTTACATCTACCTCATATTTTTACAAAATCTTCACCTTTATGCCACAGTATCTACATCATTGATTTTCTAAGCCTTACCATCTACTCCTTTGGTAAATATGTTATTCAATTTTAAAATGGAGAAAACTAAAACTAGATGTCTTTCTGAGGTCATGGAATTTAAGATACTAAACTATTTCATTTTACTTTAGGACTGTACTTATTATTAGACTACTTCAAATGAAATTTTTAAATACATGCTTACTTTCCCACAACTTTTTTGAAAATACTTCTGTTCTTTTGGTCCACAGAAATGGAGTAGTTGTTAAATAATTGTAAGCAGAGTATACCACTCATGTATGTTTCCAACTGCATTTTCAATTTCACCATTTCCATGAGTGCATAGTATTTTATTCAACTGAATTTTTATTATTTACTGATTAAATAGAAAAATCTTGTTTTAATCTCATGGACAATATATAAATAACATCATTTTTGTAGAAATTGAGGAATAATTTAGATACACTAAAACCAATACACATTAATCATACAGTTTGATGAGTTTTGGTACATGTATTTATGTAACCAACCCCACAAACATGACAAGATGTATTAAATAAACCTCCCTAGTGCTCTGCAATTTCCTTCTCTTATCTTCTATCTTAGGCAAACACTAATCAGCTTTTTGGCACTACAGTTTTGCCTTTTCTAGAATTCCACATAAATGGTATCATATACTATGCTGTCTTTTATGTTTTTAGTCTAACATCATATTTTTGTGATTCATCCACAGTACTTTGTGTATCAATATTTAACTCCTTTTTATTAGAGTAGTATTCAATAGTATGAATACACCAAAATTTGTTGCTCCAGTCATCATTTGTTGGACACTTTTCCCCATTTGAAGCAAATATAAATAATGCTACTTTATAATTTAATAAGTTTGTAATGGTTAATTTTATGTGTCAATTTGATTGAGTCATGAGGTACCCAGATACCCTGTAGACATTATCTTCCTGGGTGTATCTATGAGGGTATTTCTAGATGTTAGGAAATGGGTAGAAAGTGTTCAAATGGGAAGGGGAACGAGGGAGAAAGGAAGAAAGGGAGAAGGAAAAAAGTGAAAATAGAAGGAAAAAACGGAAACAAAGCTTCTGTACATAGGGAGGGGAGAGGGCTTGAGAAGGGGAATGGAATAAAATACAATAAAATTTATTTTAAAAATTAATTTCATAATTGTTCATAAAAAGGTACTGAAAATATTGTCTAAAGAAAGACTAAAGAGATTATATAAATATATGAGTTTCATGACAACCACTAGAACAAAGATTGTTTTATAAGTTTTACATATAGAAGTAACTGCAACACACTAAATGTATTTAATATATACAAATGGATATAACTAACTTATTTTTTAAATAATTTACTATTTTTAATAAATACAAATGGATACAACTAACTTATTTTTTAAACTTATTTATTTTTAGGATTGAGCCCCAAACCAACATCTTCTCAAAGACTGAAATGAACTGATGGACAAAATAAATTAAACAATTAAAAAATAATCTCTGTAAAATTTAAAAGAATGAGGCTGTTTTTATAAAGCAAAAAGTGTGGGGGACATAGCTCAGGGGTGGAGTGGTCGCAGAGCCTGGAAGAGTCCCTGGTTTCAAACTCAAGCACACACAAAAACAACCAAACAAATAAATAAAATTAGCTTTCTGAAGAAAGAACAAAGAAAGCACTAAATATGTAAAGTGAAAAACAACATGGAGTTGCCAAGCACAGTAGTACACACGTGAAATCCTAGCGCTTGAGAGACTGAGGCAGGAAGATCACAAATTCAATTCTCACCTGTGCAATTTAGTGAGATTCTGTCTCAAAGTAAAAATAAAAAAGGGTTGTGACTTTAGCTCAGAGCAAAGGCCCTGGGTTCAATTACCTGTACCACAAATCATTACCATCATCATTATCAGCATCAGTCATCAAAGTCACAAAGGGAATTTTAAAAATTAGTCACAAACTATTTTATGCAATCCTCTGCAAAAAAATCTAAATGAACTGGATGATTTTCTAGAAAAATCTGCAAGAAATGTTATCAGAAGAAATAGGTAAAACAGATAATATTCCTAGGTAACAATAGAAATTTATAAATAAAATAATATTCTCTTCCCTGTGACTAATACCAAACTCAGATGGTTTCACATGAAATCCTACCAAATCTATAAAGAACAGATCATTCAGATGATAATTTCCCCATTCAAGAGTGCATAAAAAGCAAGAATACATCAAAATTATTTTCATAAAATATGAGTATTTTATACATAACCTAAAAAACAAGCACAGAAAGAAAAACTACAGAAATTCTCATTTAGCTGTCATTGCTGCATCTCATTGATGCCACTGAAATCAAATCCATATGACTGATCTCCAAAAAATGCTGAAAAGATATTTTGAGTGGATTCAAACCTGTGCCTTCTTAAAACAAATCAAAATATCAACGCTTTGGTAAAAATAGACTAGATACTTCATTAAAATTATGTATCATACATACTGACAGACAGACATACAGATACACAAATTTCAAAACATTACTGGTGGTCCAAGTTAAACTAGAAAAAGGACAAAATACTAACATTGCTGCTATGTAAGATTATATAAGATGCGTTAGCCAGTGTGATTAACATTAGAAAAAAATAGAGATACAGCAATGTAAAACTAAGAGGTAAAGTTATCTGAGCAGATAATAGGAAAGTGTATGTTACCCCAGGAGAAAAATCTGAAAAGCTACTAGAAACAAGAAGTTATTGAGATATAAAATTAGCATCAAGAAATCAATGATGATTTACACAAAGTCCATTAAGATCAAATTTAAAATACTTTCATTTACAATAGCAATAGAAACACAAAATATGTCTAGAAATAAACCTGAAATAGCCTGTATGTGTTCTGAAGTTCTAAATAGAGTGAAACAACTGAAGAATATATTGCATTTTAGCTCTGAAGATTCAGCAATAGAAAATGTTCATTTCCTTCAAAGTTAACTTATGAATCATAAAGTTTATAAATAACAAAATTAATGTAATTCTACCTTGTTTGTTACTGTGCTTGTTTTGCTTTCTAAAATTAAATATATATAGTTGGAAGTTATTATTTGAAATATAGTAGGTAAAAATAGGTTGGAAAACACTGGAAAAGATAATCAATGAAGGGATACTAGTCCCATATGAAATTAAAACATACATATGTTAACAATTAAAACCATACTGTACTGTAATTGTATATGAAGAAAGCAATGGAATAGAATGGAATGTTCAGAAATACAATAAAATATAGACTTTTGTATATGGTAAAACTGGTAAACCTAAAATATGTGGGTAAATTAAATTTTTAAATAAGTCCTATCTGGATCATTGGAAGACATTTATAAAGAAGAAAAGATAAGTTTTGCATTTATCTTCCACAATATACACCAAGATAAATCAAATTGGATTAAAGATTTAAAGTTTAACAAAGAAATCCCATAAGTATTAGAAGTAAAAATGGGTGAATTTTCAAATTTTCTATTTTAAGTAGTACGTTCTAACAAAATGAAAAACCCAGAAAGTTTAAATTAAAAACTGTTATCTCACAAATGAGTGAAATTTTTTTTTGCTTGGCAAAAGTGATATATTTATGCATCATTTTTTTTTGCTTCAATTCTTTTATTGGTACATTTTACGTATACGATATGTTTACATTTATCATTGGGTGTTTGCACCTGTACATGATGTATCTTGGTTCTTTTTTTTTTCCCATTGCCTGTGCGCCCTTCCCTATTTACATAGACTTTGTTTCCATTTTTTTCTTTTCTCATAATTTTTAATTTCCCTTCAAAGAAAGGGAAATGAGTGAATTTTTGAAGCTACTATCTACATGCTTCCTAATAAAAAGCCATAATGCAAAAGGCTTAAAATGAAAGTCATGATGAATGTTTATAAAATGCTTTAGTATTTTTCTAGATTATTTTAAAATCAAATAGTAAGAAAAATCCAAAAAAAGAAGAGCAATGAAATACCTTTACAGTTCGAATCACAAAGCATTAATCTTCTTAATGTATAAAAAGACAAGTAGCACATGACCTCATTGCTATGTAGAATTTGGAAATGTTGATGCACAGAAGTTCACACTAAAGAGTGGTTTCCAGAAACTGGGGAAAGTAGGGAAGATGTAGGCATGGGGAAAAGTTAGTCAGTGTGTACTAAAGTAATAGGAGCAAGAAGTATTGCTGTATTGTTGTGGAGTAGGGTGACGACTGATAATGAACGGTACATTTCAGAAAGTTAGAAGAAAGGATTTTGAAAGTTTGATCACAAATGAGTGATAAATGAGTAGATATGTTTTACATTACACAACATATAAATAAATTGAAACACTACATTACTTCACCTAAATATGCAGTTTTTAAGTCTATATATCAGCTTAACTTGAATAAAATATTGAAAACCATAAAATAAAAAGCTCTTAAACATCAATAGTAAGACTGGCATTGTAATAGAAAACGAGGCAAATATGAATTGACAATTCTTAGAAAGCTAGATCAAAACAGTATTTTAGAATACAAAATAATTTTCAGAATTTTTCTTACAATTTACAAATTTCAAAAGCACACATTACTAAGGACATGACTGTTCTTATCTATACGATTCCAAATGAATCATGAATCAAAATATGGATGTTGGGACTGTGCAAAAACAATGTTCTCACACACTGCTGGTAAGAATGAAAAATGATGCAACTAAAAATGAGGAAAATCTAACATTATTTACCAAAATATACAAGCAATCTCCCTTTAATCCCCCTCTGGGGGATGTTGGGGGTTCGAAGGGCAGAATATGTGTCCTACCAAAATGCACATGCATTCTAAATGATATGTGAGAAAGGTTACTCATTAAGGCATTGCAATAATGAATGACTTGAAACAAAGCACGTGCGTATCAATAAGAAATTATCTCAGGCTACATCACACAATGGAATGTTATGCATCTATAAGGAGCACAACCTTTACGTATTAAGATAAAGTGATCTCCAATGGAATTTTAAAGTAAAAACTAAGCTGCAATATTTTGAGTGCTATATCTTTTCAAAGAAACGAAGCTAGTGCATATATTTTCATATTTGCATGTATTTACATAAAATACAGGAAAGATAAGAAAAATCTAGTAAGAATACTTATCAATACACAGTACAGTGGAGTGGAATGAGTTAGGAGATGGGATGGTAACAAGACTTCCAAATATGTATTTGATATGATATTGAATCATATAAATATACTACATATTCAAAAATTTTAATGCTAAAAATAATCAATAGGATTCTGTCCCTGTTCTTCGCTTTTGAAATATAATTTAAAATAATAGCTTAAATGTATTTTCTTGCTTGTTTTTATATGATATGGTTACATATAGAAAAAATAAAATTTTACCTGATAAGTTTCACATAAGGTATTTTACATATTTCCCAAGTATAAAGCCACAGTGTTTTATTAATAATTGCCTTCACCTTTTGTAAGGAATAATATTCCCTTGTTTATTTCACATATTATTGAAAACTGGGATAAACTATGGGGAAACTGAGTTTGCAACACTTTGTAATGCAGAAAATATTTTCTTTCCTCCTTGGAAGAAAAAGGGAAAAAATACCTTTTTTACTTCTGTAGAAATTATAGTATAATCCAATTGGTTTAACTATGTGTTAGTTTTTAAATACATTAGGTTTATAAGGCAACAAAAACTGGTTATAAAAACCCATTTTGTCAATTCATTTTTAAACAAAAAGGATATAATTACATTTAGTTCTTCACTGCTGCAGAACTGACTCTCCAAATAACAGAACTATGTTCAAATTTATGGACAACTTGAGAGATTGTTTTCTGATTTTCAACTAAACATAGTCGATTTGCTTGTATCTACTAGGTACGTTTTTATCTTAAACGTATGTTTCTCTCATATGCTTTTTTTTCTTAAATTCTTTCATTGGTACATTTTAGGTATACAATACATTTACTTTTATCTTTGGATGCTTGTACCTGTACATGATGTATCTTGGTTCTTATTTATTTCCCCATTACCTGTGCGCCCTTCACCCCTAAACCCTTTCCTATTTGCATACTTCGTTTCCATTTTTTTTCTTTTCTCATAATTTTTCCTTTCCATTCTTTCCTTTCCCCTTCCTCTCCATTCACCCTTACCCCTTTGGACCTTTTCCTATTTCAAAGTATCAATTATTAGTTATTAATCCTTTTAGTTCTTATTTACACTCTCAGTTTCTCACACTAGAGAAACTATTCGGTATTTACACATGTGTGTCTTATTTATTTATCTCTCATATACTTTAAAAAGGGAGAAAAACAGAAGGAATTATCTCTATGATTTTACTACACTTTCTTATAAAAGGAATTAAATAGATTTACTTCTAAGAAATTATTAAGGAAAAAATATTAATCTTATTAGAAGTTACATATCAAATACTGCATTCAGATGCCATGTTTAAATTCTGTATTTATAAATTCTTTTGTTAAATAATAAACATGATTATTAATTGTAGCTCAGGCTAACTGCAGGACAGAAAAACTCTATCCATTAGAGCAAACTGTATAAGCTAACTAAGATTCATTAGCTGAATTTTTTACAGCCTTCTAAGAAATCTTCCCCAGCCACAGTACACTGGTAAAATATAGGCAAATATAACTGAATACTAATCTCATTTCCAAAAGATAGGCAAACTTTCTAAGGGCTACATTTCGCTTCAAAAATACTTCAGGTGCTATTTATGTATTAAGATTGAGGCTCAGCTCAACAATCCCCACATGGAGGCTGCACTGAGAGTTAATAGTATTTGGAATTCGAGAGTTTTGTTTTTCTCCATCTGAGAAGAAATTTATCTCTGACGATGACAAATAAGAAATTTGGCATGCTGAATACAGACATGGAGATTTTAACATGGTAATACATTTCTGTTTTAACCATTTATTTTCATATTTTGTATTTCATAAATGTCTAGGTAAATCCAATATATACCTGATTAGAAAATGTAAAACTTATACATTGTATTTTAAACACAAATGAAAATACAGAGAATTGTGTTTTATATATAGAAAAATAGAACTTGTAAATTAAAATTATTATTAGTGAACCAACTAATACTTGGAGTAAAAGTATAAATTTCTCGGAGGAACACAAAGTATCATGAAATTGTGCAGGACAGGAAATCAGTTGCCAAACTTTGAAGTATAAATCTATAAGAAAATGTATGAAATAAACCTATATAAATAAATATAAATCAAAGCCTGTGTTAAAAAATAAAATACTGTAAATACGATGTCCTTTCAATTTATTTTCCATCAGTAATGTGCCTACCTCTGAAAAGAACAAGCTGAATGACTGACTTAGTTGTGGCTCATTTTAATGGTTTTGTATTACTTAAGTCAATATAGCCACACCCTCTCTGTGAGTATCCTACTCTAAAACAATCTTGGTAGCATATCACAAGACCAAAACATTGGTCACATTTCAGTGTTCCTCAGGGTATTCCTCTGTACGACTCTCCCCAGTAATAAATTTGCACAGGGGCAGCTAAGTGATTATTCTTCCTCTTAGTGCATGGTTTCTCTTATATGAGAAGCCTAAAAATAGAAATAATATAAAAGTAAAATAAAAAGATGGTAGAAAAAAGGTAAACTTTGTGGAGATGGGAAGATCAGTGGAAGAGTAGGAGAGGAGAAGGCAGGGAGGAAGTGGAAGTAAAAATGATGGAGATGTAATATGTAATAATTCCCAAAGATGAATATAATTATTATGTATTGTAAAGATATACAATAATAAAAATAAACACTATTACAAATTTTACCATGTCTTCACCTCTTGGTAACTTTATTATACTTTTTTCTGTATAAATTTTTTTCTAATTAGCTCTATTCAAACTAATGTATCATCATGTTTACTGATAAAGTTACATACAGTGTACTTGTGATTTTTCTATTTTAAACTTTGTGTTTCAGTTACATCTCTTGAAAAAATGTCCAGTTGAAAACAGTGGAAAATATCTGACCATAAGAAGAGCAATCAGGCTACTTATATTGAATGTTATAATGGACATTACCATATCCATTACTGATATATTATAGTGAAATTAGTAGAATTGCACCATTAGTGAAATCATGAAATATTTTCCCTTTTGTGTCTGCCTTACTTTTACATAGTATAATGTCTTCATCTATGCTGTAACATGTAAAAAAATAGCATTAATTTTTAAGCCTAAATAATATTCCATTGCATGTATGCTTATGTATGACTGTGTATGACATATTTTATTTTCAACCTGTTAGTGAATATTTGGTTTCGTTTATACCTTTCGAGTATTTAAAATAATTCTGCTATGTTATGAACTTTGTTGTGAAAATATCAGTGTGAGTTTCTTATTTCAATTCTTTTGCATAAATACCTGGAGTTATATTGCTGCATCATATAGTTTCACGTTGAACATTTCTGGGAATTGCTAGACTGTTTCCCATACTGGATGTAATATTTTACATTTTTTTCCATCAATGAGTCTAGATTTCTTTGGATAGTGCTATCTTAATATTGTTTTCCAATCCATAAATATAAAATTCCTTGTTATTTATATATTTCTCAATTTATTTCAGAAACTCCTAAGTTTGTCAGTAGTCAAGCCTTTCACTTTCTTTTTAAATCTGTTCCTAAGCATATTCTTTTAATATTAATGTAAATTTGCATTAATTTTTAAATTGTGTACTGATAATATATATAAATTCAGCTCATTTCGTGTTATCAAATTATTATTTTTATCTTCAAAATTTAGATCAGCAACCCGTTCAGAATCAACAGGTATGTTGGGATAGCAAAAAAAAAAAAGGAATGAGGAGGTCACTCAATATGAAGACTTTGGATTCAATCTTCAGTACTGCAGAACAAACAATGAAAACAAAAAAAAAACCTTCTTAAATTTTGAAGATAAGTTCTTAACAATTCTTTCTTTCTCCAGACTAATTCATAGTCCTACTTAAATCTGAAGATTATGTAGTAGCTTTTTATGACATTAGCTGACATCAATTATGTACCTAATATGTGCCAGTCATGAAATATTCACATAACAGGTACATAATACATGTTGTATCATCTCATTTATAGCTAAAGCTTGGAAACAGCCCAAGTGCCCATCGACTGGAAATTAGATAAAGAAAATGTGTTTTTTTTTATAAAATGGAGTACTACTCAGCCATAAAGAATGAGAAACTAGAGACATTTATAGCTAAATGGATGCATATTGAGGCCTTATTCTTAAGTGAAATAAATAGGACACACATGTGTAAATAACGAATAGTTTCTTTAGTGTGAGAAACTGAAAGTGTAAATAAAGATGAAAATGATTAAAATGAATAACTGATAATTTGAAATAGTAAGAAAAGGTCCAAGGGTGTGGGGGTGGTGGGAGGGGAAAGGGAAAGGGAAGAAGGGAAAAGAAAAATTATGAGAAAGAAAAGAAAATGGAATCAAAGTCTGTGTAAATAGGGAAGGGTGGAGGGGGTGAAGGGCACACAGGTAATGGGAGAAAAAATAAGAACTAAGATACATCATGTTCAGGTACAAACACCCAATGATAAATGTAAATGTACTGTATACCTAAAATGTACCAATAAATATATAAAGAAAGAAAGAAAAAAAGAACAAATCAACATCGTGCTGGGGATGTAGCTCAGTGGTGCTGCACCTGCCTGGCAAGTGCAAGGTCCTGAGTTCAATCCCTGGTACCAGAAAAAGAAAAGAGCAAATCAAGGTAGGTGCAAACTTTATGAATTACACATACAAAACTAAAGCAAGTGTACAGCATTAGTTGTCAAAGAATGAATACGCTGCATAAAGTACACACATCAAGAAATCACACATTACCTTTACTCTAGAGGCTTCATCATGCTCTTTCCATTCTCTAAAAAGGAAATGTTTACCCCAACTTCCAAAACACAGATTA
Source organism: Heterocephalus glaber (assembly GCF_000247695.1). The sequence continues at coordinate 2,542,588 of NW_004624787.1, read as the reverse complement.
TTTGTCCATTTTTGAACATTTTACAAATGGAACTGCACAGTATTTTTTTTTTTAAATCTGTCTTCTTTTGTTCAATATGATTTTAAGACTTATTCATAATGCTTTGTAAAGCAGTAGCAGTGTCTTTTCTTCGCTACATAGCATGCTATTATGTAAATATACAATATACTTCTCCATTTTATTTCTGAATGATATTTGTGTCTTTTCCAAGTTGGATACATTAGAGATATTTCTTGTAGGAAGTTTTTTCTATGTCTTTTAATGCACATATGTGTACTTTTTAGTTTATATACCCAATGATATTGTTGCATAAGATAATATGCATATTTGCAAAATTTAATAGACACTACCAAATAAACTTTCCACAGTCCTTCTTTCTATCCTACACCCCAGCACAAAGTATATGAAAGCTTCACTTGTCCATATTTTTGCCCAAAATACTGGACACATATTGAAGTGATAGGACTGCTCATAGATTGGAAGCCTCATTATTGAATCTCATTGTAGATTTAATTTGAATTTACCTAGTTAATAATGAAAGTGAGGACCTTTCCATAGGATTATAAACTATTTTTATATTTCTTTTATACAGGTTATCAAAAAACTCTTGTCTCTCTTTTTACTTTGGTTTTCTTTTTTTCATTCATTTATACCTTTTGTGCATTATAGATATATTGCTTTGTCAATTATATGCATTACAAACATACTCTCTCTTAAAATATTCAGTGGTGTGTTATCATGAACAGAAGTTCCTACTTCTAAAATAGTCTAAAATGTCAATCTTTTCCTGTGCATTTGAAGAAATCTTTCCCTTTCCTGAAGCTCATGGAGATATGTTCTTATGACATATTTAGTGGCCATTTTTTCAAAATTCAAAGGCACTCCCATGCATGGCTATGCTTCTGTACTCTCAGTTTTGTCCCTCTGATCTATCTGTTTGCCCAAGTGTGAACACTACATTATCTTGAGGAATGCATCAAAATTATAAGGGAACATGAAAAATCAATCCAGCAGCCGCTAGATGATGCAAAGAAGAATAACATAAGACTGATTGGGCTCAATGAAGAAACAGGAGAGGGTGCAGATGACATAAAAAAACTCTTCACAGAAATAATGGCAGAAGACTTCCTCAGCAGGGGGAAAGAGCTTGACATACAGATAAGTGAGGCATATAGGACTCCAAATAGCCTTGATCAAAAAAAATCTACACATAGGCATATAATTGT
>NW_004624787.1:2514072-2528250 GCF_000247695.1 Heterocephalus glaber | reverse complement strand
TGTCAAATTTATTTCAGAAAAGATTTTTGTAATATGCTTTCTATACTCTTTTAAATTCTGTAAAATCTGTGGTAATGTCTCCTAGATCTTAATATTGTAATTTAAAAAATGTATAACTGATATTGTTAAGGTCTAACAGAGCAGGGGAATTGGGAGGGGTAGGGAAAGGGAAAAAAGGGGAAGGAAAAAATATGAGAAGAGGAAAAAAATGGAAACAAGGTCTTTGCAAATAGGGAGGGGTGGAGGGGGTGAAGGGAGGGCAAAGGAAGGGGAAAAAAAAATAAGAACCAAGAGACTCATGGAAAGGTACAAGATCCCAATGATGAATGTAACTGTATTTTATACCTAAAATGAACCAATAAAGTTAATGGGGGAAAAAATCTTTGTGTTAACAGTAGTTTGTTATTTCTGTACAACCTTAGGAATGCTTAATATTTAACTATTTCTTCTTTAAGTGATTTTTAGTTTTGTCCTTCTACATGAATCATCAGCCTGATGAAAATGTTATGAAAGAAACAAACTTTGTGTATTCTCAATACTCTTAATTTTATTAGTTGCTTAACTGGTTTCTTTCAGCTCTTGAAAATTCTTTCTCCAACTGTCCACATCATTGGGACTCTCTCCTTTGAACCTTTTAAAGCTCATTTAGTAATGAATAAATGCTATTTGAGTAACTTTCTTTTGAGTTATGAATGGTAGAACTAAAATAAATGAAAATATGCACTGATTTTAACAAACTCACTAAAACATTTCTATTCTAAATGAGTACTGGCTTTCAAAGTATTCACTGTGCACAACTATGAATTTATTGCAAAGACTGATGTCCTCACATTTTATTTGTAGTTTCACTTTTTAAAGTTTGTTATGTTTCTTATGGTTTATTTTGAACTCATATATGAAAATCACTTATGTTACTTCACGGCTTCTGCTTACATTTTACCAAAATTTTCCACAGAAATAATGTATTCTAGCCCCTTCATTTGCATTTTAGAAAACTGAATTCAAGCAATGAAATCATAGCACTCATCTCCTTTCCCATTGAGTGGATTCATTGATTTTTAAAGCACTTTATGATTCCTCCAAAGCAACGTTCTCCAGAGAAAGCTGGAGTGGAAAAGAGTTAATGTTGGTGGCTGAAGGGAGAATCTTTCAGCTCAACACTAACCTAAATCTTAGAAGTGAATAGGCAAAGGAAGTGAGTAGATTGGGGATAAGGGAGCAAGCTGTGGCAAAGTTGAAAAAAAATAAGCAGAGGCTTAATGAGGCCTGTCAAACAGTAAATCCATATACCCAAATGATGCATAGACAAGTATGCCAAGTCCAACTAACACAAAGATGCAGTGATGAAAGAAAACACCATTAAGAAGAATGGCCAGCACTTCTACCAAGTGTGGATCCTGAGCAATCTCCACGCATACTTACTGCATGAAGAAGCCCAAGATTGTCCATCATGTCTGAGCACTGAGGCTAAAGAGAGGACAAGAGGGCAAGACAGCAATAAAAAAATAGGGTGGGTCACATGTAACCAACTACTGACCCTGTCCAATAGTAAAATGTGGCCTGTCACATTTCAAAATCAAAGAATCACATGAGAGGTAAATGCAGAAGTATTCCAAAAACAGAGAAGATCAGAAATTCATTTTGGTATGTAATTGAGAGGAGAAAGAAATCATGGCACTTCTTCCAATAATATACGCTTGGTAACACACACACACACACACACACACACACACACACACACTCTGCTACTTTTAAAACTAATGTGCCTGATTATCCAATAAAAATTCCACCTGATTAACCAATAATCTTTTTTTCATTTTAGTGTCATAGCTTTATTTCACACATTTACCATGGATATCCATTTTACCCACCCTTAGAAATACCAGTCTGTTATTCATTTAAATTATATAAATATTTCCAATGAATGCATGACTATCTAGTTTTATCTCTTCAATATGAAGTTTATTGAATGCACAATTAATAATTGGTGAAAATAAAAAACAATATAGTATTGAAAATTGTATTTTTATTTTTCCTAAATGGTTCAGTTTCTGTCACTCACTGAATTATGCAACCAATAGAGGTATATGTTATATATCAAAAGCTTAAACTTTCACAAACACTATTTTTTCAAATTTGAAGGAATAAAAATAATTAGAGTTGGGGGCTGCCTTCAGCTTCAATAATAGGAGGCAGTAGCTAATTTTTTGAAGATATTGATACATTTTGGCACAACTAAAAGAAAAACAAAGAATAATTATAATACAATGACTACTATTTTCTATGTATGCAGATGCTTCTCTTTCTGACTTAAAAATGATTCACTTCCTCTTGGGACAGGGCAACAATTAGGCTTGCAGAGTAAATTGAAAACAAAATGTAAAGACAAACTTGTGCTAAATAGAGAAGTATTAGATTGAACAGCAAGTCTAGCCAGATGGAAAGATGAACGGCAATAAAGGACATAAGGACTAAATCCCTTTAGTGCTGAAAGTGTTCTTTCTTGTCTGTTAGGGCTACTCTCTTGAAAACATGAAGCCAGATTGTTTGGTTACCTTCTGAACTCATTTTCAGTTGTTTACAACATATTCTGCATAATGCTTCTTTGTTTTCCATAACAGGATGTCTATTTAATGAATTGTGAATTATTAAAATCCATGCTTGCTGATATGCACTTTTAAATGTGTCATTAACCCTAACTGGAGCTTGGGAAGTAAGAAGATGGCAACAGCATATCTGGTCAGTTTGTGTGGGTAATACGTTAAATGCTGTGTCTCCTGCATTCTAGCAGGCATGCATTTCAGAGTGAGGTCAGCAGATCCCTTTGGAGGGGTAATTCAGTTTTCTATATTCTGAATGGAATCTTGATGCTCATCATAGTGAATATGAAAACAAAGTAATATCCACTGGGCAACAGCCAAATTAATTCCAAGTGAATTCAGCATTCACTAATGGAACTAGAAATATAAGCAGTAGAAATTCAAGAATTCTGATTAAATATTTAAAATTCTAAGACATTAAAAATAAACACTAAAATATCAAAAGTACCCCCCAAACCACTAAAATATTAAAGCACTGAAAAGAAATATTAGAATACGCTGTGATCTTGGCTTAGTTAAATAAGACATTTATATATCTTTAAAGCCTAACGTACCAGCAGAGAGGCTCAAGTCCCACAAGTATCTTAAATTCATCATATTAAAAATGTACCTAGAAATTACCCCCTTCAAACTCCATTTCATTCTGACCCTTCTATACTCCTTGAATCAAGATCACGCACTACTGATAGATGGTTGACGCGTTGGTATTCCTTCTCTTTTCTTTCATAGCCCTTACCCAATAAGTAGATCAATGGCATTTCAAGTCCTTCAAGAGTAAATTCCATACATAAGTTCAATTTACCAGTCTGTGCTGCCAGTGCTATTCAGTTTACAATGATTACCATCATTTATCTCCACTATTACGATAGCCATTTAGTTGCTTCTTTCTTCAATTTTAACAAATCATTGTTTGATGCCTAAACTGTATACTCTGCCAAAAGCTATAATTAGAAAAATGAATCAAAAGCAGTACCTGCTTGGGCCAAGGATGTAGATCACCAGTAGAACACTTGCCTATTTTGTCTTTAATGCATGAGATCCTGGATCCTATCCCCAGCAATGCAAAGAAAAAAGAAAACAGTATCTGCTTTCAAGTAATTTATTCTCCAATAAAGGAAACTAGATATGTAAAAAAATAACTGGGATTAGATATAATTTGTAAAAACCGTCCTTCCAGATAGAATGCAGTAAATTGTTCAAATATAATTAGTTTCCAATCATCTAGTCTTGCCTTTCTCCAATTTATTCTCATCCTAAGAGTAATAATTATAAAATCCAAATCTAGAGCCAGGGATGTAGCTCACTGGCACTGCACCTGCCTCGCAAGCACAAGGTCCTGAGTTCAATGCCCCGTACTGGAAAAAAAATCCAAATCTAATTTCTTGTTCAAATTACTTACATATTTATACACCATATACTATTTAAATTCAACTTCTCCAAAACAAAGCAGCAGTTGTCAAAGTGTATTTGAGGACACTTGCAGAGATGTCTCTGAAACATTTTTACTGGGTCTAGAGGGTCAAAATTACTTTCATGATAATCTTAAAATGTTATTTGCTTTAGTATACAGTCAAATTTTGCAGACACTGCACAACATGTAATGTAACAGATTGCATAAAGAACCAAATATGAGAATCCAGATGTCTTCTATTAAACCAGACAATAAAAATATGCAGAATTGTATAACAATGCCAATCTCCTCATTAAATTTGTTTTGTTTAGGAAAAATTAATTATCTTTCATGAAATATATTGTTTGTAGTGGATTATTATTTAAATAGATTAATGACTATTTAAATATTTCTTAGCTGTAATTGCCAGTATGGCAAATATTAACAGATATAACTCTCATAAACTATTCTTTAGTATTCTCAATTATTTTTAACAATGTAAAGGGTTCTTGAGACCTAGAAAGTTGAGAACTACTGTCATAAAGCATGAAGCATGCCAAGTGATGAGCTTGCTTTGTCTCATACTACTTACACTTAACTCTGTGCTCCAACCATACCAAGACTTTCCATTTCCAGAATATGTCATGCTTTCTCCTTCCCACACCCCATCACAGACTATGGATTAAGCTTCGCTTGCTTCTTGCCTTGCCTGATCCCTTACAGAACAGGGACTGAAGCAAAATGAGGATAAGCCAGAGAAGCATGCGCACACATACACAAAGACCTGGAAGAAAATTCCTATTAGGTAGCTACAGGCTGCTGTCTTGTTCTTCTTCCACAGTTATACTCCAATATCATTCCTGGAAACCAACATAAACACTACAACTAACCCAAAACAGATAGTAAGCATCTCTCATCAACTTCCTTTCACAAGACCCTCTGTTAATAATTCAGTTAGCATACATTTTCCTATTTTAATTGATTACAATGAAAATGTTTTATAAATTGGAGATTCTTTACTTCTTTTGATTCTAAATGAGTCTGTAGCTCCTGTACTTCCTATAACTTTAAATAGGTAGAAAACATGTCATAACTAAATAAAAGAATAAAATAAAGAGATGTTAGGAAAACAAAAGGCAGATTTTGGAGATATGAAAGGGGACCGGAGGGAGTGGGACAGTAGGAAAGAGAGTAAAGGGACTGAAAATAATCAAAGTGTGTTACATACCCCTACAAAGTCCCCAAATTAATACCACTATTATATATTGTAAACAAATTCTGATAAAAAAATCTAGGAATTACATCTAAATGTAAGTTTTTCCAATACTTTGCGAAATCTTCATAGAACATTTTCTACTAATATTAGTATGCATTCCACTTCAGGATAATTACTGGTTTACAAGTCTATCTCCCTGGCTTTGGTACTATTTTCATGAGAGCAGAAAATAAGCCTATTACATGTGTGAGGTAATACAGCATTTTAGAAACAATTATTTCTTGAATCTCTAAATCTGTTGAGAAGATCAAATAAGGTACCTATTTTTTTTTTCCTTTCATGGAACTTTTCAGAATCAGGCTGTCACATTGCTGGTCTTTAGGAATAGTTATAGTAACGTTCTGTGATAGCAGTACTGAAATGATTCTTCTAAAATTTATGTCAAGAATAGGAAATTCCCTTTTAGATTAAGTATATTTAATACTTCCTGGAAAATTAAGCTTATCAGTCAGCCATATCTTGGCATGAACTGCTTTAATCTTTTAATCAAATTGCTTTTGCTTTAATAGCTTGAGTACAGATGATAGTGTTCTAGATCATCCTGTTCTTCTTAGCCTCATATATACTTACAGGCAACAAAGCAGCAGAGCAAAAGTGAACTCGGGTCGCTCTCTGGTTGACTACACTTGCTGATTACAACAAACTTTGACTCCACTGGGACCACCAATATGCTGACCCCAGTAACATTTGTTCTCTCCATCATCCCCCTTATGTCCCTAAGTCCCTTTTTACTATAGTAAAATTCTATGGTTCATTATTATAATAAGCCCACTGTGTAGAAACTAAGCTCCTTTGCACACCCAACTCTCTGTCATCCTCAATTAGCAAAAGAAACTGAAATTTACTTGAATCTAGATATTTGCTTGCTCCATTCTTGCACTCAAACATCAGAAGTGGTTAGAGAAAGAGAAATAACGATGATATCTTACAACATGAAAGTACAAATGGACCCTCTCTGCTTCCATGCGAAAATATCTCATTCCCCTATTGAATTTATTCTTCCATTTGGAGCTGGCTGTTCCAAACCTTTTGCCTTAAATTTCCAGTACTACATTCATGTTCCTTTCATAGCTGATGTTTTTGTTTCTTTATTCACTTCAAGGATGGAAGTGGTTAGAAGAGAGCATGGACATTCTCCTACACCAAAGCTGACAACAGTCTGCTCCTGTGCAAAATATTTTGTCTCTCCTCCTATTAGAAGCCCTTCCTCTGTGTGTCAAGTCTTATTTACACTTTCCTATTTAAGAGTTCCCTTTGAAACTCCAATGCATCACAATCTTACCACTTACTACTGAATCATTTTCATTAGTATACAATATCCATGATAACCTTGAATTAAATAAAAATCTCTTGACATCATATCCCCTTGTTATTTCCTTGATTCTCTTCTACTCTTTGTGGCATAATTCTTTATAAGAATTGGCTCTATGTTCAATTGCAGGTACCAAAAAAAAAAAGATAAAAGAATTGGCTTTATTCATTGCCTTCACTTTTCTCCTCTCCTTTCTTTTCCCAAACTTCTCTCACCAAGCATTTGTTCTCCTAAGCCCTATAAAAGAGTTAAAGAGTTCCGACATGTCAGTGGTGACCTCACTGGTATCAAATCCAATGCTCAGTTTTTAGGTTTTGTCTTAATTTCTTAGCAATATTTGGCACAATTAATCACTCATCCTTCACAAAATAGTTTCTATATTTGCTTCATAGTCTCGTGTTTTTCTCCTGTATTAACTTGTTGCTCTTTCTGCTCAATATGATTGAATTATTTTTTCTTCCTAAAATAAATGTTAGAGTTTTCCAGTGCCCCATCCAGAGATCTTTGCTGTTCTCACTGTATATTCACTTCCTCAGTGATGGACTGCCAACATTATATCTGTATTTACCATCTTTCCTGTAAATCCCAGATATGTGTACCCAATTGCAAACTCAATGATTCTATTTCTCAATACTTGGTATTTTTATACTTGAGATAAATAAAACAAAAATTCTGATTGCCCATCCTCATCTCTAGCCTCATTCTAATAAATGGCACTACCATTCACCTACTGTTCTTGACAAATACTTAGTAGTTCTCACTGATTCTCCTCTGTCCCCAGAGGATGGCTAGCTTACAATTACCCATCCCTATTCCTTTTTCTCCCTTCTTTCCATGATTCAGTGGAAAATACCAGCAGAAGAGCAGAGAGAGGAGAATAAATTTGGAGACTTATATTCCTGGCTCCTTCCCTGTGGGGTCATGAGGGATGGCTAATATCAGGTCAGACTCTCCATATCATATTTTCTTTCTCAAGTTTTTGAGAATCTCTCTCTCTCTCTCTCTCTCCCTCCCTCCCTCCCTCCCACACCTTTAGTTTTAGTGGCAAAATGCCATCTTGTTCATAATAGCATGAAAGTAAAAATCTTTCAGTTCTGATTTCACTCCTCCAGTCTGCTCTCAGCTTTGTAAAAAGCTCACTTTTTGAACTGCTTCAAATTACCCAACTAGTGTATGTTTCTTGTTAGTGGCTAATTCCCCTCACACTCACATTCAACTCGTTGCAAATTCTGTCATTTGTACTTTTAATACACGTATATTCCAAACCTTACTAATTTTCACAACTTGCAACATTCCCACCCTAGTTTAAACTCTTGGATTTCTCATATGGATGAAGGCAATACTCCATGTTATTCTCCACACAATAGCCAGTGTCATCCTTTTTAAAAGTAAGTCACATAACAGATTCTCATACAAGCTCCAAGGCACAATTAGAATAAAATAAAATTGCAAATTATTTTAATGGCCTACAAGGTACTGTTTAGTTGGTCGTGGCTTCTTCTAATTCCATTGGCTGCCACTTTCCCTAAAGCTTACTTACAATGCTTCTCAGTGGCCTACTTGAAATTTTACACTTACACTGTGCTATTGTTTCAGATAATTTGTACTCAGTGTCACTTTATATGGATTCTTTTTACCCTAGGCATTTGATCATCCATTTATTTTTTCATTTGGTCTTCTACTTAAACGCCAACACACAAAAGAAATTTCCCTAAATGAATGACCTAAAATAACAACCCATACTCTCTATCCACTTACACAGCTTTATTCCTCTCCATAATATACGTCACTGCTCAATCTTGTCTATCTACGTATTGACTCATCTATTGTTTCTTTTCTCCACTATATTACGTACTCTATTAGTGATGATAATGCCACTTTTACTCACTATTGTATTATCAATATCTTGATGCCTTTAGAGAATGCATTCACATCACCTTAGATGATTTATTCAGAGAAGCTCTGAGGTTAACACAGCAATGCCAGTTAGATGCTTCTGTAGAGCTTTCTTTTCTTAAAAGGATCCAAAGAAGCTATTTTTGAGAAATATAGAAAATATTTTCATAGTTTTATACCATCATAGAAGTTTTTCACATAAAATCAGGTTGGTGTTCCCCAAGCATTGTTAATTGGATTAACTCCAAAGAAATATATAGTGTCTCTAGTGCAAAAAGGAAAAAGGTACACTTCTAGCTTAAATAGGTGCAGTTATTCATTTCACTGTTTGCTTTAAATTGACCAGTTGATTACACTGAGGGATTACAATCTTCTTTTCACTAAGGGGGCCTGTCAGATTTAATAAATAGAAATATAGGACACCAAATTTAACTTGAATTTCAGATCAATAATGAATAAAACTTTAGTGGAAGAATGTCTAGTACAATGTTTGAGATCTACTCATACTAAAAAAGTATTCATTGTTTATCCGAAATGCAATTGACTAGGCATTCTGAAACATTTTATCAGGCAACGCTATAAAAATTTACCAGCTAAAAAGTTCCCAGGTTTCCCTCAAAGTGTTCAAATTGCTTCCTGTATATCAAGAAGGAACTAACTGTGGGTTACTTAGCTAACCTTTTATTGCTCTTGCTATATCTTCATTTCATACTGCACATTATCTTTAAGCAAAGCACTGAGAGGCTTATGAAAAGCCTATTTTGCTTAAGGAGAATCATTTTTGCTGATAGTTCTTTAATAATATTTTCCAAGTGCAGCAAGTTTCAATCTTCAAAAGAACAACACATGAAACTGCACGCATTGCAACATAGCTGAGGCAGGCACTGGACCTGAAAATTATCAGGACTATCCCTAGATAATATGAAAGGCAAGATGAGAAAAAGTCTTCTAACCTCACAGGCTGCTGAAGTGCAACAGCTTCCTTAAGGGTATCATTGGCTTTTACTTGCCACTAGCATATTCTTAGGTTCATCTGCATTCAGGGTGACACTACTTCTTTTCCTCAACCCCTAACAGTCAGCTTTTCCTCACAACAGACTTTTTATACCAAACGCCCTTAGAGATGTCTGGCCACAAGGCCAGCACAAATGTCCTGCCAAACTCAGGGAATGACACCCTGCTTAGCAGCTCAGAGGAGAGGCTGGAGTGGAGGCAGGGAGAGAGAAATCAACCAATGTTGAAATACAGGCCTCAGAATTAAGTGTGAGTTTGAGTAGAGATGGTGCTGGTACCAGGGATTGTGGTGTCTCCAATCATGCCAGCACAGAGCATCAAGGCACAGACCTGGAAAGTTCAAGGGATGACATCAAGAATTTTGACCATTTCAGCAGGAATGAAGAAAGACTATTTCATCGCCACTTAGAGGAAGCAGGAGAGATAGAATGAAGAGGAAGAATGGCTTCAGGTACGTGTGCCCAATGAGGCCAACTGTACCTAGTATTTATCAGATAAAGATCAGTCCCTGGAGGAGTGAGTATCCTCAGAGACATCTGCCCTCCTGCAACCTCAACCTCTCTAACAAGTCCTTAGTGCCCTTCAGCAGTGGCAGCTGGGTTCAGGTGCTCAGATGAGGCTTGTGGAGAAAGAATCTTTGTGCAGAGTTTCTGCCTGCAGTATGGTATTAAGGCCATGTCAGTTGTGTCACTACTGTGCACTTTAACCAGCACGGCACCTCACCTGGCTGGCCAATGGTAGTAATGACTTGAGGGTGACAGTATATGACTGAATACAGTAGAAACTAACACTGGATTTTGAGAGTGGCCACAAAAATAGTGTCTTTCAGCCTAAGTTTCTTCCTAATTATGGTGACTCCACCTTGATCACGTATGTCCATGATGGGCAGGTATGGGTAGCACAGCTATTTGCTACACCATATGGCAAGAATACTAAGTGTGTGGTCAAGCATAGGAAGCTTCCCACAAGTTGGCTTTAGAGCCAGGTTCCCCTTTGCAGTTCAGCTGAAGATGCAGTCGTCCTCACTACTGACCTCTGACAAAGTTATCCAGCTTCAAAAGTGGTGATAGCCAATGAGAATGAAACAAAAGTGAGATTAAACAACCTATGTGAATCCCAGCAACAAGTACCAATTTACAGTGGGTTGATGTGATCTGTTTGTAGAGATTTATGACCAGACAAAAACTGAGGAGAAAGAGAACAGTGGAATACTCAACACATTCTGTCATTATCACCTAGCCAACTGTGATTCTTGAGCAAGCATCACCTGCCTTGTGTACAAGGCACAATGGCACAGAGCTCCTAGACAGCTACAATAATAAAGATATTTACCTCTTCAACTCCACTGACAGTAATGGAGCACAATATGTTAAGAGATATAAAGGGCACAGAGATAATACCACAATAAAAGGTGTGAATTTCTATGGCCCAAGGAGTGAGTTCATGGTGAGTGGTAGCAATTACAGCTAAATCTTTCTCTGGGAGAAATCATCCCGCCAGATTATTCAGTTTATGGAGGGAGATAAGGGAAGTACTGTAAACTGTCTTAAACCCTATCCTTCTCTATCTATGATGGCGACCAGTGGCCTAGAGAATAATGTCAAGACCTTGGTACCCTCACCTAAAGCTCCCACTGAGTTTCCTGGATTAAAGAATGTGATGTAGAACAAGCAGAAAGACGATGGATATATCTCACACAACATTGATCTGTTCGAAAACCACATGGTTTGGTTCCTTGTGACTCACCTGACACAGAGAAATCACCACCAGCACCAGGGAGTTGACATCACAGACGCAGACTTGAATTAGTCTTCCTCACCTCAGATTCATCTGAAGAGGAAAGCCAAGACTGATTACAGGGCTTGTTATCCCAAAGGTCTCATATCCCATCAAGATAGATGCCATCTCAGTAGGCTAGAATTCACATTTCAACCTAATAGATCTGCCTTATGTCTTGTTTTCTGTAAGATATACTAAAAAGTCATCTCATATTGCCTTTCTCTCTATTTTCCTTCCATACATTCTTTCTCTTTTATTCTTCTCCTACTACGTGGTTTCTTGTCTCTTTTATTTACCCCTTGTCCTTCTGTGAATGTTAAGTAAATTATTTATATTACATTTCCTTTATTTCCTTATAGTTCACCTCTAAAGTTTTCTAATTATGGTTTAAAAATAGTCTTATTAGGTCTGTCTTCTCATTGCTGACACTAAAACATGTCGCTTTTTAAATATTAATGTAATTCTGAATATCAAGTTTGGTTTATCCCAAAATTTCAGAAATATGTATTTATGCTTTAGAAATATAGTCAAATAAAACAAATCATGGTTTTGTTCCTTGAATGGTGAGCCTTGGCCATACATACTCCTCTTTGTCACAGAAAAGGAAAAGAGGAGAAAAAGTGGGTAAGTTTCTAGCCAGGTAATTGACCCCTTTAGAATAAATAACTTGGGATTATCCACATTTTCTGAATCCATATATTAATAATATTGAATAATTTGAGCACATCGAGGCTGGTAAGAGTGAAACTAAATACTCTGCACTTTCAACTTTCTTGAAGTTTCAGTTAAGAAATCTCACAGGATTACCTCACAGGAATTCTCCTGAGACATTCATCTCTTATGACATGCCTGCTTGAAACATAAGAATTTCTTATAGTTGAAAATATACATTTCAATTAACTAGGTTTCAGGGGTACTTGAGATTGAAACTGGGGTTACTCTACCACTGAGCTACATCGCCTGGCCTTATTTTTTGTTTTGAGACAAGGTCTTGCAAAGTTGCCCAGGGTGGCCTCAAACTTGTAAACCTCAAGCCTGAGCCTCCCCAGTAATTGGGATTACAGATGTGTGTCACAACACCCAGCTCAATTAACTTTTATGAATGGAAATGTTACAGTAAAAGATGTTTTATAGATAATCATTTTATGTAATCATTAGAAAAATCCTATTAGACAACCATGCATTGCTTAAAATTCTTTGCAGCTGTTTATGAGAGGTTAAATTGCTTTAAAATTGTTTTAAGCCTTATTTAATGTAAAAAGCATTTCTTACCTCTGGGTACAGAATGCCCTGTTACCGTTCAATAATAATATCTATTTTTGTTTTATACATGTTATTGGTATAAGTGAATACAAAGATGATCACCTTCATACAAACACTGAGAACTATAACACATCTTTCTTTGAAGATTTTTGTTGGGAATGAAGGAATGAAATATCCCGTGGCCTGACAATGGCTTTCCTTTGATAAAACTTCCTAAAATAGGTGTTATCCCTGGTCTCTTGAGAGTAAGTAGAGACATCTGCATAATGAGATTAGACTTTTGAATGGAAAATATTTTAACCAAAGTTCCTGTTCACTGAGAATCAAAGTTAGGGACAAGCACCTAGGGATTTGGAGGCCTGGAGAAGCTCCACTGTCTGCTTTCAGGAAAGCACGTTAAGAGTCCCTAAAGGGAAATCACCTGGAGAACTCAGTGAGTTTCAGCTGAGCACTGTGGTTTGAAACAGGGCATAGGAAAAGAGAGCTATAAACTAGGATACCAAGTGTCAGGCATTGTGTAGGTATAATTGGGTGGAATGCATTCTAGCAACATTAACAAAACATTGAAGAAACATTTGGGATTTCAAGTGACACTGGATGTCAGTGAGAGCAAAGGTAAGAGCAGATTAATTAGGTAGATCTTTTACCATCTGCTGTTTATAAACAGAAGGAGCTCTCTGGGGGAATTTAGGCACTTAGCCAAACTAAAACTTTGTTCAGGGTTCCCCGCAGGAACCTGAGTTTGCTTGTGATTTAACGGGCATTTGAGAAAAAAATGGAAGGTAAAGGTAAAGATAAAGCCAAATTTGTTTCTTACTCGGAATTTTGGGACAGGGGAACCTTGTGCTGCTGCACTCATGCCCATTTTTGCTTATATGCTGGCTTACCTTGTGTGAAGGGGATAGCAGCTGGGCTTACCTTGTGTGGTGTGGGGTGGCAGCTGGGCCTACAACTACTTCATCTGCCCATCATATCTTCCTTTAGCTTTACCAGCTCTGTGAAAAGTGCCGGCTTCTTCTGCAGGACACTTACATCATTGGAGCTAGAGGTTTGGAGGCAGTGAGATATCAACATGGATTCCAGTCTGTCCTTGTTGTCGCAGATAATCCTTTTAGATTCCCATTTCTCCTTGGTTCACTCACTATACATCCATCTCTCTTTTGTGACTGCCCTGCTGACTTCAGGTTCCAGCATCTGAAGCAAATATAAACACCTTACCATGCATTGGGCTAACTTTCAAAGTTACTTGGACTTCGTTACGGTTCCTGTCCACGGCACGGTGGGTGAGGTCCCAGGAGCGGCTTGGAGCCCCGCCTTCATCCGGAGCTTCTCTCAGCGGGTCGGCCAAGCAGCCTGAGGCTCCTCGGCTGTGTTCCGTGTCCTGTCCACTGCACAGTGAGGTCCCGGGAGCGGCTTGGAGCCCTGCCTTCATCCGGAGCTTCTCTCCTCCAGTCGGCCATGCAGCCTGAGGCTCCTCGGCTGTGTTCCGGTTCCTGTCCACGGCAAGCTGCGCTTGATGCTATGGTATTGCTGATTGTAACATTTGGCCTAACATGTTGTGATTGTTCTCCTCAGTTTTCCTTCTTGGTGTAAGGAAAATAAAATAGCCTCAGAGTCATTAGAGCCTCAAAACCTAAACAAAAGCCAT
>NW_004624787.1:2472172-2498499 GCF_000247695.1 Heterocephalus glaber | reverse complement strand
GGAAAGGGAAGAAGGGAATGGAATTAATATGAGAAAATGGAAAAATAGGAACAAAATCTTTGTAAATAGGGAGGAATGGAGGCGTTGAAGGGAGGGCTGGGCAAGGGTGAAAGATGGGAACCAAGAGAGATTATGTAAAGGTGCAAATTTCCAGTGATGAATGTCATTATATTGTATACCTAAAATGTACCAGTGATTAGAATGAATAATCGATAATGCAAAATAGGAAGAAAAGGTTCAAAGGGGTAGGGGTAGTGGGAGGGGCAGGGGAAAGGAAAGAAGGAAAAGGAAAAATGATGAGAAATGGAAAAATTGGAAATAAAGTCTTTGTAAATAGGGAAAGGTGGAGGGGGTGAAGGGAGGGCTAGGAATGGGGAAAAAATACGAACCAAGATGCATCATGTAAAGGTACAAGTTCCCAATGAGAAATGTAACTGTGTTGTATACCTAAAATGTACCAATAAAAGAACTTAAAAAAAACAACTCTAAATTGAAGTAAAGATGAAAATTCTAAATGATAGCATTTAGTAAATTCCAAACAAAAAGAAATTTCCTTAAAGAAGGACATATCACAAAACTAAATTGTAACATATTTATCGTTTAGGAACCATATAAAATATTCATGAATAGTTTCTTAAAACCATTTATCATTGAATACAGAATTTGCCTCTTTTTGCAACATTTAGATTTTTACCAAAATCTTCAGAATAGAAGTAGAGAGTGGTCTTATGGTTCATATCTAAAGTATCCCCTAAAAGTTTCAAGTCTTTAGAGATAGGTCTTTGTGGAGATGATTGGATAAAGAGGGTAGCTACACTCATCAGTAGATTAACCCACTAATAAGTTCATAGCTGAATGTGTTGTTCAGATGTGGGGCTTGGACAGAGTATGTGGATCATAGGTTCATAGCTGGAAGGGTATACTCTTGTCTCCAGATCCTCCTTTTACTCTTTGCTTCCTGCCTGCCATGGGGTGGGTAGAATTCCTCCCTCATGCCCTCCTACCAAGCCCTTTATGCCTTAGAGCCAGCTAACCATGGACTGAACCAACTAGAACCATTAACCAAATAAATTTCTCCTCTTTTAAGTTGCATATACCAGTTAATTTTGTCTCAGTAACAGAAAAACGACTAGTACAAAAAATTGGTGCCAGGGAAGTGGGGTCATTGCTATGACTATACATAATCATGTGGTTTAGAAGCCTTTGGAACTGGTTTGGAGGAGGAATGTGGGTTTGGAGATGCAAATTAGAGAAGCTCTAGAATGCTGTAAGGCGAGCCTCATGGGTGATTCTGTTTGAAACTCAGAAAAAAAGAATGCTATTAAGAATGTGGCCAGTAAAGGCTAAGCTCAGGAGGTTTCAGTTGCGAAGAACTATAATGAAAACTGGACTAGAGGCCATGCATGTTTCATTATGACAAATAATGTCTATGCTTTCTCCATGTCCTAAGACTTTGTGTGGGGACTGTATTTAAAGGTAGTAGTGTAATTAATCTGACAAAGGAATTTTCCATATGGCCCAATATTCAACCTGTGGCATGGGTACTGCTCACTCCTTTTAGCCAGATATATAGTGAGAATAAGGAGCAAAAAGCATAACTGCATGATTTGAAAAATTTCAGCTTGCCCAGAAAGAAAGTACCTGTAAAGTTGGATCCAAGGACAGTGTGATTGCTGAGTAAAATAGAGCCATTAACAGGATGCCAAGTAAATTGTATCAGGATAATAGAAAAGATGCTTTGAAGTCATCTCAGGAATTGACCAGAATCCACTCATCACAGGTTCAAATGTGAAAAAGGGTAAACTCCTGATTTAGTTCACTATAATTATGTTCTCAAGGTGTATTAATTTACTTAAGAATGATTCAAGTTATCCTTCTTTTTGGCTTAGGATACTCTACTGTGTATAAATACCATATTTTCTTTATCCAGACAAGCTTAAATATTGCATATTTTCTCTTATATGAGAAATCCAAAATAAAAGTAAATAGCAAAGTAAAAGATAGATAATATGAAGTAGGGAGATCTTTTTCAATAGGAAAGGGACCAAGAAGTAGTGGGAGAATGGAAGGAAGGTAGGGAAAGGGAAAGAAAAAAGAATTGACATCTACTATGTACATCCATCAACTCCCCACAATGAATGTAATCATCTTGTATAAAAAACATAAAAAGAAAAAAATTGTGAAATTCTTTGAAAGACTTTGAAAAGAGACACTTTCAAGGCACCCTGCTTATTCAGAGCTTCCCAAGGAAGTATATTCCAGAATTCAGCCATCCAGGCACTCAGAGGTTCTGTAGTCATGGTCCAAAGGGGTCAGGCTACTGCTCAGGGTGGCGGCAAATTTTGGTATGATCCACATGGTATTTATTTTACTGGCAAGCAGAATGCAAGGTATGTGGGCTCAGAGAGGCTTCCACTTAGATTTCAAATGAAGGCCTGAGTATCTAGACATGCAGTCTCTGAGAGGGCAGTGTGGGAAGCTGTGGGAATGAAGCCAAAGTGCAGTGGAGACACCAGGGAGTTGGAGCTGCCAGGAACATGAACCATCTGTGGAGACAAGCTACAGGCAATGAGAAGAGCAACCCTGAAAGAGACTCTGTGTGGGCTGCAAACAGCAAAGACACAGGGGCAGAGCTTCCCAAGCTCTCTGGAAGTCGTATCTCACCACAACTTGCCCCAGGTGCTGGAAATGAAAGTATAAGATTTAATGTTTGCCCTGCTGGTCTTCAATCTTGCTTTGATCTAATTCTTTTCTATCCACTTATTCCTCCCTTTTAGAATGGAAATGTTTATCCTGTGTCATTGTATGTTATAAGTGATTAACTTTCTTTTTAATTTTTACAGAGGCCCACACCTACAAATTCGCCTTGAGGTGCACAGGAGACTTTGGACTTGAGTTTTCAGCAATGTTGAAACTGTTAAGGCTTTTGTGACTCTTGGAGATATACAAAATGCATTTTGCATAATGAGATAGACATGAGTGTTTCGGGGGCCAGAAGTAGAATATTACGATGTAGATCTAGAATGCCCCTCCCAAAATCATGTGCTAAGAGGTGGGGTTTTTGCAAGATGATTAGATTGTGGAGGGCATTACACTCATCAATGGATTAATCCACTAATGAGTTCAAAGCGGAATGTACTGTTAGAAGGTGGAGCCTGGTTGAAACAGGTGAATCCCTAAGGATGTTACCAAGAAGGGGTTCCAGATCGTCCCTTCTCTCTCTACTTCCCAGTTACCACAGAATGAGCAGCAGTCTTCCACCAGGCCCTTCTGCATTGTCATTTCGGCCTTGAGGCAAGCTGACAAAGAATCGACCCTATTATAACTGTGAACCAATAAATCTTACTTATTTAAGTTGCATTTGTCAGGTATTATGTCCCAGTTATAAAAAAGTGACTAATACAAATGGAAGCCAGAATTGAGATGTTTTAAAGATATATAAAAAGGGAGGTTGTAAAAATGGTGAGTGTAGTCAAGTATATCAAGAAGTTTTGTTACGTAGAGAGAGAAAATGGAGCAGTATCTGGCCAATATGTTCTCAGTAAATATCTAGGCATAAGATAGATATTAATGGATTAATAATGTGGAAAATAGTGTAAAACTCCATACTTTAAGGCCCTGAAAAGGAGATGATCTACAAAACTGTGGAGGAATGGCCTTTACTTGAATCAGATCAGATACTATGAATTCAAAGGTAAATAAAGTCGACAGGGTCTGATGAGGTAAAGATGCATGTAAGGACATTGATGTCACTGCATTAACTTTCTGTCCAGCAGAAAAACCATCAGTTTAAACTAGTCTGTGTGTGTGTGTGTGTGTGTGTGTGGTACTTTGAAAAAGAGAGGAGAAAATTGGGCTTAGTGTTCTAAGGAAGTGGAAAAATGATCATCCCAGGTATTAAAATATAAAATTGTAACTAAAAATATCTTCCTTGGGCATCACATTAACGAATGTTATTTAAAATATAGATGTTGCTTAGAAATAGATTTTTAGAAGATGTACATTAAAACCTTACTTCACTACAGACAGCAGAGGTGCCTCTGATTTAGATAACAGACATTAGCTGGCATTCACATGCAATGTCAAGTCATTGTCACTTAAGATTCAGTCTAAAATTTGAACTTTCTACCAAAATACTTATAAAGTCTTCTGTTGATCAATTGTGCATATACATTTACATAGAGTGAGTGCTCACAACTACAGTACTACACAAATCTAGGACATTCCTGAAATCATAAGAAGCCTTCTACATACATAGTACCACAGTGGGTACTAACTCTCTAATACTCTTTCAGAGGCACAGTTATATTAACATCAGCTCTCGGGCATAGTGGCCTAAAACCTAAGAAATTTTTGTAATAAGTACTAGGTACCCTAACATGAGAAATTAACCATACAAGTATAGTCAAGAATAGTGCATAAAGAAAAAAAATTAGGAACATAGACTCCTCAATTTCTAAGTGAGTACAGAAATATTTTAAAGAACAGATTGGGGTCAAATGAGATTGTCACTAAAGGCTGGAACTGTCCACTGAAACCAGAAGCTACTTTCAGGCATTTGCTATGTTAGAGTCACATGAAGGGCAAAAACAGTAAGGCAATTGTTCTTATGTTTTAGTGCAGGAATCACATGTGAGCTTTTTGTAAATGGTCACTTTGTCAAACTTTCATGTTAGTTCTACTCATTTATTAACTACATGCTCTCAAATTGTCTATATGTTCTTTTCATATCATTTTCAATCAATTCTTCTATAATTTATACTTTAAACATTTTTTATACATCCTATTTCTCCTTCATTGCGCATGCATTTGGTGGGATCTCTTGAACATTGTTGAATGGTAATAGTCTGTCACACATGCTTGTTCATACTTAATGTGATTTTTAAAAATACTTTAAAATTAGGGATAACTTGAATATATTAAAATTTACAAATTAAATGTTTATTTTAATTTTTGCATCTAAGCATGAATGATATGAGAATATAAAAATTAATTTCTGTTACCTCAGAATCTTTCCTCATACACCTTCCAAGTCATCACTGTTCCTATCCCTGGGATAACTATTATACTAGCATCTAGGATTATACATGACACGCTTATTGTGGAACTTCAAATAAATACAATCATGCAATGTGTCTTGTGTTTGCACTCTTTCACTCGTTGTTATAGGTGGAATATGAACCACTAAAAGACAACATCAGGTAAAGCATGAGCCAAATTTCTTAATGCCTTTTCAAAATAAATTTATATTTGCTTTCAACAGATTGAGAGCCATATCGGGGCATTTTCCTTCATGAGGAAGATTCCAGGGTTAAGTTTTTACCTATTAGTACTTTAATGTATGTTTTAACTGTGCCTAAAAATATGATTTATACATATCAACAGGATACTATGTAATGTTTGCTATGTGTAAATATTGGAAAATGTTTAAATCACATTAAATATATTTTTATGTCAAACATTTATCATTTATGATGAACTCTTTCCAAATCCTTTAACTTTTTGAAGTGCACACTACATTCTTGTTACAATAGTCATCATGCCATGTAATAGTACACCATAGCTTCTTGCTCCTATATGACTTAGAATCAATTGAGCAACCTTTTCCTATTGTTTCCACCTTCTACTCTTCTCAGCTTTTGGTATTCACCATTCTAAGTGAACTTCAGTGACATGAACTTTTTAAAATTTCTCATATGAGTGAGATCATGCAGTACTTGTCTTTTTGTGCCTGGATTTACTTAATATAATAATCTCCAGTTCCATCCATGTTGTCACAACTGATAGGCTTTCATTCTTTGTATGGCCAAGTAGTGTTCCAGTGTATATATGTACCACAGTTTCTTTATCCATTCATCACTTGGTAGACAATTAAACTGTGTTGATTTCTTGGCTACTATGAATAAGGCTGCAATAAACATAGGAGTGCAGAAGTCTCCTTGAATTACTAATTTTATCTCCTTTGGATACATATATATATATATATATATATATACACTCAGAAATATGAGTGTTGGGTGTAATGTAGTTCTATTTTCAATTTTTGAGAACCTTCCATACTGTTCTCCATAATGGCTGTAATAGTTTACAGTATAAGCTCCTCAACAATGTACAAAGGTTTGCTCTTCTCCACATCCTCATCACCACTTGATATCTTCAATCTTTGTAACAAATAGCCATTTTCACTGTGTTGAGATAACATCTCATTGTGGTTTTGATTTTCATTTCCCTGATGAGTAATGATGTTGAGTATTATTCATATACCTGTTGCCCATTTGTATGTCTTCTTTTGAGAAATAACTATTTAGGTCTATTGCGCATTATTTTTTAGGGTACTTGAGATTGAAGCAAGGCCTTTGCACAGAGTTACATCACCAGCCATTTTTTAAGTTTTATTTTGAGACAAGGTCTTGCATATTTGTAATCCTGCTGGTTACACTCTTAGAGTCCTAGGATTACAAGCATGTACTACCACACCTGGATTACTGCCCATTTTTAATGAGGTTGTTTTGTTTTGTTTTTCTATTTAGCTTTTGGAGTTCATTGCATACTCAGGATATCAGCCATTTCACAGATATATACATTGCAAATATTTTCTCTCATTCTTTTTTTTAAGCTTTTTTTGACTTTTAGTATATGTTTGGAGTACATAATGATTACATTCATTGTAGAAGATTGGGACATGTACATAACACATTTCGATTCCCTTCTTTAGGTTACCTCTTCACTATGTTTCATCAAAAATAAATTTCCTCTAAACACAGAGCTAAAGTTCAGTTCACAGCCTCTCTTTCAGTTATGGGTGATGCTGTGACAGCTGGAATGCAAGTGTAAGCATGAATTCCATTTTCAGTCATAAGGCCTAAGAACCTTCTAGCCACCATTTTTCATATTCTTTTCAAGTTCTCATTAACTAGGATGAAGAAGAACAAAGGACATACATGGCCCCTTCTACTAAGGACTTTCTACAAAGGACTCATTACTTTCTTCATTTGATCAGATATTATTTTATTATTACTGACTTATTTATCTTCCTCAAATTCCTATGGGACAGAATCTTAGAAGAACTGGCTATATTCTCTTACTTTTCTTATCTACTGTCATTTCCATTGCTGTCGTTTTGGAATAATTTCTTGACTTAATCTGTCAATCTACAAACTACATGGCTAGCACAGCCTACTTCTTTTTTTTTAAATATATATATTTATTGGTACATTTTAGGTATAAAATACATTTACATTTATCATTGGGTGTTTGTACCAGAACATGATGCATCTTAGTTTTTATTTTTTCTCCCATTACCTGTGCACCCTTCACCCCTTCCACCCTTCCCTATCTACACAGAGTTTGATTCCATTTTTTTTTCTCATAATTTTTTTCTTTCCCTTCTTCTCTTTCCCCTTTCCCTTCCACCATCCCCAAACCCCTGGACCTTTTCTTATTTCAAATTATCAATTATTTATTTTAATTATTTTAACCCTTGTTTACACTATCAGTTTCTCACACTAGTGAAAGGATTCGGTATTTACACATGTGTGTCCTATTTATTTCACTTAAGAGTATGGCCTCAATATGCATCCATTTAGCTATAAATGTCTCTAGTTTCTCGTTCTTTATGGCTGAGTAGTACTCCATTTTATAAAAAAACCACATCTTCTTTATCCAATTTCCAGTCGATGGGCATTTGGGCTGTTTCCAAGCTTTAGCTATTACAAATTTAGCACAGCCTACTTCTACAACAGTGAAAGGTTATGGAGCAAGGTGGAACATGAAAGTAAATATCCTTATAGGAAGCACACACTTCTTTCTTTTAAAAAAATGCTTGACATCATAAAGAGGCAAATACTCCTGTTTCCTAATCCCTTGGCTTCAGTTACAAGATGAAAACTTCAACAAAAAAGAATATTTGTTCAACAGTCAGCTTCTACCGCACTATGTCCATTAAATACCTTAATGGCTTTTCCAGAGTTTTCTCCTCTTCTTGATCAACCTCCTCCAGTCATGGAGCATAGTCAGATTTATTCCTACTTTTCACAGCAGTCTTCCTTGCAAATATGATCCAGTTTGTCTTAAGTCTTTTAGTATTACTTTCCTGATTCTGCTCCATCATAGTCATTCCATATGTTTTCCAATGCAATTGAAGATTAGAGGTAATTTTTGCATATTTTTTCTTATCTGTATCATTCTATTAGTAACTTCTAGACCCATATTATAAAACTTTGCTAGTTTTCTATACCATCATTTCTAAGCCTTTTCTGTATTAAATATAATAATTAACATGATTGGCAGATTTGTTACCTTTCATGGGGTAACCACTGATATTTTTATCTCACTTGGAGATTTTTACAAGTTTCACCTTAGTAATGTTACCATTTTAAATTTTGAATTTCTAGATATTTCTTGCAATTGCCATTTTCTAAGTGGTTATTTAAATTCTTTGAAATTTCATCATCCTATAATCAAAATACCCCAGGATATAAAAATTTTTTATGAGCACTTGATTTAAGATTTTTAGAAGTTTTATGAAAATGTATTTATAACTATTTCATATTATGGTCTTTTAAAAATAAAGAAAATACTTTGATGGTGATGATGCAAAAGATAGGTATAACCTTTCTGTGTTGAGCAAGGAACTGGAATGGGATATGAGAAGACAAAAATGGGTTAACATCATTAACATTCACTCTATGGAGATCTCTTGACTTCAATGTGTCCACAAAAAATTAAGAGTTAGTTCCTAGGAGAGAATGAAATAAGGCCTTCACTTGGTGACACATTCTCAGTCGAGAGGCTTCTTTTGTATAGCTGGTTATAAAATCATGGTAAAAATGTGGGGCTAAAATCTGACAAAAGATAACTATTTGAAGATATTAAATCTAAAAAGCACAAAACCTCCTTACCTTTAAGTGAAAATTATAGGAGTAAATAAAATATGAGCAAGTAGGAGCAAGCCCAAAAAATGAGATGTATTTTTGCTTTACCAGAATCCCCCCCCCCAAAAAAAAACAGCGCTGAAACTGTTTGAAGTTCTATAAAACTAACTAAAGTGGCTGAGGCTGGGCATCCCATGTTTAGAACATTCTAGGAGATGCCGGTCTCCTACATTAGATAACCATAATGAAAGAATAAGGTGCTGAATATATGGCAATTCACCTTAAGGTATCATCTTTATTTAAAGACGTGAAGATATTTCAACAGAAAGGACATAATGCCAAAAAGTTGAAATTCTTAGTCACAACACTCAGATGTTAAGAAACCTGCTGTCTCACAGCCTTGGGCAAAGCTCCATCCATTTTGAGGCTAATAAGACTTCCCTGGATAACTTCAGAAGATCATGTGGAAAAAGTGGGAATAAATAGTGGTTTTCTGGGATAAATCCCCATATGTGTTTCATTACACAGGACAAGAGAAAGTCCCAAGTCATGCTGCATTACAAGATTTTTCTACTTAATTTCTTGGCAAAAAACAATTTGAGGATAATAAACATACTTGCTTTCAAAGGTATCAGTCACAAAATATGATTATTTAGAAGTACTTGAAAAATGTTTGTAAGATTTATAAATACTTAAAGAAAATTTTGCATCTTCACATATAATTATTATTTCTTTGAGTAATTTTACAATAAATAAACGTATCTAAATTTCATTTCCAATATTCCCTCTGGTCTAATTATGGATAGTAGCTTCTGCCTTATAATAAATGAAAATGGGACTTCAGATTATTACATTTTGTACATTGAAAATTTTCCTAGGAAAATTATATGGCGAGTCATTCTAATGCTATACAGCATATAGGAAGCAGTTTGTCCCTGCCCTTAATTATCGAATTAGGTCATAAAGAAAACACTTTGTGGTAGATACAGCAAAAAATACAATATTTAGCTAAGTTTTTATAAAAATTAAGTTTCATGAAGACTTTTAATCATGGAAACTACAAGGTATCTGTTAAGTCTTATAGAAAAGAAGTGTTCTTCTCCCATACGCCTTCATTCACTGCCTAGCCGATGCACAAAAATGATAGCTAAGCAGAATTTTAACTTTAATACCAGCTCCACTCCAAATAGGCTTCTGCAATATTGTTATTTTATGGTAAATATACAGAAACAGCATCGCTGGGAAAAATGATGGCTAAAAATATTAAGGCTTTTTTATCTTGTCATGCGTGCATTTCAGTTTTAACTCCCATCAACAACTTAAGATATGACTGGTTTCCTCACAGTGTATATATGACACAAATATAAAAATCATATTCTCAAACTGTTCTTTCGATATTTACTCTTTTGTTTCTGTTTGATATCTTCATAACAGACAAAGTACGCTGATTCATTTGGTTAGAAACGGTGATAAGAATCAATATTACAAAGGGGGAAAAATTAAAAAGAATTCTTTTTATATTTAAATCACCTCCAAATTTTTTTTGATGTGTGTTTATTAATGAAAAGAGGGGAGAATGGAGAAGAGAGGAGAGAGGCAGAGAAGTGGAAGGACCAGAGAGACCAAGGAGGGGGAGGGGAGTTAGTGCTACAAAGAACTTCATTCTGGTATCTTGGGTAACCAAAGGATATTTTCCCCCAGGGATATAACCCTAAAACCCATAGGATCATCAGAGACTGATTCATCAGGTAAAATCCCTGGTCTTTCCCTACAAAGACTTTACAAGCTAGTATTATTATCTAGTTTTTCAAAATGGGAAAAGCCATCTAAGCTATTTTAGTTAATGACTGCAATCACATGTTGATCAAAGTGTCCCAAAATATCAGGATTTTCACACAAAGCAAAATTATTTTCGCTTAAACAAGTCCAAAGATAGGTAATCAGGTGCGCTTAAAGCAACTTGATACCCTCAATGTCCCAAACGACTTCTGTCTTTAATCTCTGCTATTCTGATGTTGACAAAATGACCTATGAAATTTTAATCTATGAAATTTTACTAAATTCTGACAAGACTAAGAAAGTGAGGGAAGCAGGAAAAGGTGACATATCAGGAATTCAGTTTTCCCAGAAATGCCTAGCCAACTTCTTACATTGCCTCCCCAAATGCAAAGAGCCCTTTTAAATTTACATATATATATATATACATATATATACATATATATATACATCATGTGATTACATCTAACAGTTTCTATTATTAAATTGAAAAAAGGGAGGAAATAGTTTATCAGTAGGGAATTCCTAACAGTGCAAGGATACCTAAAAGATCAAGTAAGATAAAGCTGAGAAACATCCATTACTTTTTAATAACAAAAAAAAATTATCGACTATATGTCAATGCTCATTAAAGAAACAGATTTAATGCAAGATATATAAATATATAAGGATTTACAAGATAGTCTTACAATGGCCACCCACACAGGCAGGTGTGGAAGAATGCAAAAGGGCTGTCTGTGAGCTAGAGATCCAAAGGATCTAGGCAAAGGTCAAAGGCGTGAAGCGCAGTCCGGGTCTGCTATAGAAGGCTGAGAGGTCTGTGATAGGAGGCTAAAGGGTCTGTCTTGGAAGCCAGTAGACAACGTCCAAGGTGAAGGCGAAGACTGAAGCTCCTCCAAAGAAACAGAAGTGAGCCTTCCTTCTTTGGTTCCCTTTTATTCTATTCAGGCTACAAGCCTATTGGTTGGTGCCACTCACACCCATGGTGAGTTCTCTTGTCTTCAGTAAATCCATTCAACCACACCCAGACCTGTGCTAATCTAATTAGTTGAACATTTCTTACTCAAATTGACACAATGTGTTAACTGTCACACTGACCCTGGCAAGGAAAGGCTCCATGAGTGATGCAGAGAAGTCAGAAAGATTGAGATAAGTATCAAGTAAGTACCAAGAGGTGAACAAGTGAAGACAATGACCTTTAACTAAAATAAATTTTTAAAATGTAGTCAATTTATAGAGAGCACATGAGCTCAAGAGAATTTTGGAGTGATGAAAGGATTATTTCTGAATTGTGGTGCTGGTTGCATGAATCTATAAATTCACTAAAAGAATACTGAATTGATACAATGCATAATTTTTTATGATATGTAAAATATATCTTAATTAAACTGAAAAATAAAAATAATGATAACTTTTACAGAATGTTGGCTTTGAAGGAAATGAGTAAGATGTGGCACTAGAAAGATTTGTCTCTCTGATTATTCCAAACACTTGATTTCTTTTAGTTTGTTATATACTATGGCACCTCGGTTCATGAACTTAATTCTTTCCACAATTCTGGTCACAAATCGAATTGGATGAGAACCAAATCAAATCTCGCCATAAGGTCAACATTGAACTTAACCACTGAATTTGATTTGGTTCTCATCCAATTCTGTTTGCTACAGAAATCGTGGAAAGAATTAAGTTCTCAAGCCAAGGTACAACTGTATATTGTTTGGACAGTTAGTATTGGAAGCTCCATTAGTTTGAAGAAAAGAGAATCTTACTTCTCTTTATCAGGGAATGAGAAAAAAGATATATGACTCAACATTGTCAACAATTACGCATTGTGAGGTAAAACTGGAAAAACGTTTCCTTATTTCATCTGTCACAACTGACCCCAAATATCAACACAGATAGCAGCCTGATGTGTATCTTTTAAGGTTCTATGTATATACAGAGTAGCTCCAGGTTAGGTGAAACCTAAACTTAAACAATTTGAAAGGGCCAGGGATTTAGCTCAGTGGTTCCAGCGCCTGCCTCACAAGAGCAAGTTCCCGAGTTCGATCCCTGGTACCAAAAATAAATAAATAAATAAATAAAAGCAGTTTGAAAATGTAAAAAGTAGAAGTAAAATTTAAACTTATTATGAAAACATACAAAATTGAGCACTTATAATTGGACTGGGATCTATCTATCTATCTATCTATCTAGAGAGATCCTACATACTGGCTACCAACATTCCATATACCCTCGGCAGATTTTCTGCAAGAGTAATGAATTTTAACACACACACACACACACACACACACACACACACACACGGTTTTTGTTTAATGAGAAAAGAAATCATAACAAATTGATAGAACCTTAAAATTCAGATTCTTCTCTTCTTAGATCTTTTTAAACAATTTTCTAGACATATTTATAGGGAAATACTTTCTGTGAAAACTAGTTCTCAGAGTACACTACAATTCTTAGCACTACTAGAAACCTAAGGTTTGCTGTAAGGAAAAAGTCCCTGAAACTTAAAATTAGTTGCTCTGGAAGAAAACCTTTCAGGAGGTATATGGAACGTGAGTAGCCAACATATAGAACTAAGCTGTGCTCAAAATACAGTTGTAGGGGAAGGGGAAAGGAAAGGAGGGAAAGGAAAAACTATGAGAAAAGAAAAAAAATGGAAATGATGTCTATGTAAATAGGGAAGGGTGGAGGGGGTAAAGGATGCACAGGTAGTGGGGAAAAAATAAGAACCAAGATATATCATGTACAGGTACAAACACCCAATGATAAATGTAAACAAATTGTATACCTAAAATGTACCAATAGAAGAACTTAAAAAAAACAAACTAAACAAATACAATTGTTTGATTTTATTTTTTCTCTTATGCACTTAATTTCTATATAAGATTCTCTTTCTACTAGAGCAGTGGGAACTTTCTTCTACTTAACTAGTGCTTTAACCTCTTGGTTTGGTCAAGTTTCATGGGAACTTAACTGTGCTAATAAGTAAATAATTCTTGGTAGGGCCATTGAAGAGTCAGCATGTCTAGATTCACTATGTGGCCATTCCTTCTCTGGGGTCTTTCTCCCTTCCCTAGAATTAGCTACTCTCTCTGGGACACTCTAAAATACAGGCTCTTATCTAGCACGTTACCTACAAAATAGCTCATACAGGTTTAACTGGTAGGTCAACAGCAGAACAGTACTTGCCATTATATATTATGAATAGCTTTCTAGTTACTGTGTTCTACCTAATTTCAAACTTGGGAAAAAGATTTGTGTATATGAAATCAAGAAGATGAAAAATGTTTATGTGATTTTTTTCTTTCCATTTGTGAATGCTGCGTATGCTCTCTACCTAATGACTTTAGATTTTAGTTGTCTAAATCCAGAAGAGATTTGATACGTCTCTTCTGCTTTCTTATCCCTCCCCCAAAACAATGAAATATAGCATTGGAAAGGGGTGGCCAGTGGGGAGAGAGTAGTGAGGGAAGAGATAATTATCAGGGAAATAATTAATAAATTCAATGAATAATCTTGTCATATGTTTTCCAACATAGAAAAATCATCTATTACAATGAGATCTGACATTGATTTAATAAGATTTTCATGAAAGAACTATTATATTAAATATGTGCAGTTAATTTTTAAAATTTTGTACCATTTGATTGTGTACATTTATCTGTGTAATAATTGCTACCTTCTTTTTCCATCTCGCAGTCAAAGTGGAGAATCAGCTGACTTCACATGGAAAATATAAAGATTCTACTGAGTCAGTTTTGCTCCCCCTTAAACTTCACACATTTTATTTCTCCTTCAATATATGAGGCCTTATTTTGTGAGAAACAATGCTTTATGTGGTAAAAGTGCAGTGATTAAGAACACAAAGTCTTTACCCCAATGAAGTTTAGATTTTATTGGGTAGGAAGATAATTCAGAAGCTACACATACTGTAACACCAGGTAAAGGTCAATGCTATATCAAAAACAAAACCGTAAAGGCTTACAGAATGATCAGCATAGTCAGGAAAGGCCTTAATGAACAACTCTAAAAAAATTAAGGCAGTGAGCCATGCGACTATGTACAAGAAGTTTCCTGATACAGGGAACAATAAGTGGTCCAGAACTCCTGAGAAAGGTAGCAAAACTAGGGAGAGGGAATTGAAGGGAGGCCCAGGAGGTAGACTATGTGGTCATGTAAAATGTTACAGGTCTGGATAAGAGCTTCAGATTTTGTTTTCAGCAAGAGTGATGAACCCCTGAATATTTTTCTCTTTGTTTTTTATTGCTTAGCTTTGTTTCTTTTAATCAGTGTCATGTTTTTCATAAAAAGTGAACAAGGTAACTGATTATAGGACTGACAGCTTAATTTCAAGGCATGCACACTGCAAAAATAATCGGGCCAAATTTGCATTCTAAATTTAAGAAAAATAGAATAAAATATAAATAAAAGATATAATTTTGTTCTTAGGATAAACAATTTACAGCACGTGAATTTGGTCACAAACATATTTTTACCTTAGAGTAGCCTGTATTCGGTATCAAACAAATAGGCAATTTTTTTCTGCCTTTCATCACACTGCCTGACAAGTAAGACACAGCCTGCAAAAATGTAATAAAAACACTTTTTAAAAACATAATTTAAAAAGGACTTTTTGAATCAGTGCATTAGTGTTGGTGTCATAGAAAATGTCTGTGAAGATCTTTCAAATGGAAATCACAAATTGAAGTATGTAAATTTCCAAGTTCAATAATTTACCTGTAGTGACAATCCCAACACCAGATAACTTTTTTGCATGATGAAGTTGTACTAAAAAATGGCAACTCTGTCTCAATTTACTCCTGAACTGGTCAATAGAAATTCCTTTAAATCACCCACAAGAAAGAAGTATCTCAGTAAACTTCTGGGACTGTATTCTAATGAAATAATCAGAAATACAGGATATGTACAGAGTGACGCTTGCTCACTTAAAGAAAAACAATATAAATAAGCTAAATGTGCCAAACTAAGGCAAAATAATTACTGCCATTTATTGTACTATGAAATAGTATCATAACAGATGTTCAATGATTTTCAATATCCTAAGTAAAGAATGAGAAAAAGAAATCATTTCTAACCATAACTTTTTTTTTTTCCATTCAGGTGCACCAAGTTGTCATGGCTGATTTTTCAAGAAGGTCATCATTTACTAAGTCTAACATTTGCTATTTTCCAGTGTTATCATTATGAATATTAGTTTCAGGAATACATTTACTTAACCTAGGGTTTGGGGGGATACTTCTTGGGCTATTTTCACCTATGTACCTGTATGTCTCTATATTTTAAAACTTACAACATTAGGTAAACAGAAGGCATCTTATATATGTTAATGGAAAATACAGTATTAGTCTCATATTCCCCTCTACATTTATTTATACATGTAACCAAAGAACGTATCAGGGCCATATAATTCTGTGTCTACTTTCAGATTAAAAAACAGAATTTTTATTTTAATGGCTCACTTTTAAAGGGATGTGATCTCACTTGTTATCAGTTTTACTTAATCTCCTGAAAAAATTCAGGTGTCCAATTACCTTTATATTAAAGATGTGACATACCACTCTTTGGAAGTATTGTTTTACCTTTGTGTACTAATTTGAATTTTATTTTAACTTCCTCTTCCTTTATTTATGAGGAATCATCATTCATTTCTGAAATCATTACTACATTTAACTATTGTTAAATTTGAAATTTATTGATTAAATGTATAATTTTCCTTACTACAGAAATAAAATTACATACATTCCTGATAATAGTTCAATGTATAAATTTAAGATTAACAAATGACAAATTATATTTTTTCTGTCTCTAAAATTAATACTAACTCAAAAGTTCAAAATGTATATAAACTATAAATATGCTATAGCTAAATTTACTCATATCAATGTCATAGGTCCTGGCATTAAAACTTGAAGTGGCAAAATCAATAGTCTAAAGGGTTATAACATTCAGTAGCCATCACTTATGAAAAGCGTACTAAGAAAGAAAACAGAAAAATGAGGCAAAACAAAATGATTATTTTACTTCTTTTTCATGGTTTCTCTAGTACTACACAGAAAGAAGGACCACAAAGAATATGTAAGAACTCAGTTATGTAGATATCTGTACCATGCAGTGTACATATTTTTGATCAGGTATAATTAGGCATCTGCACCAGAGAGTATCCAAAGTGATTCTTCATAGCAGAATATTTTATATGTAATGTAGAATTTGGCCTTTTAGCAAGTGCAAAAATAAAAATGAAAGACTGATAAGTATGTGTGAAAACAGTTAGTAACACACCCTTTGGGCCAGACTTTTTTAGTTCAAATCCTAGACCTGCCACTCACTACCTGTTTGACTTCTCTCTGCCTGTTTGGTATCTGTAAAATGGGAATGATGGTAATATTCACCTCCTAATTTTTGTCAGTATTAACTGAGTTAACAAGATGTGAAGCACTGAGAATTATATATGACTGGTGATTATAAAGTATGTAAATAGTGCCATTATTATTATGATTCCTCTTTTTTACTTACTCATTTTTTACTTCATGATACACTGGTGAGAATCTAAGGAAAAAACCAAAAAGGAAAGCACAACCAAATAAGCATCCTAAGCTAGGCCTTAGATCATTTTACTAACACTTACAAATTTTTCTCACTATCTAACTCCAAATGTATTTCAGCAAAGTCTATCTTTTGTTATGTTTTGTTTAAAAGCTTTGGTTTATGTTAAAACATGATCAAAACAAAAAATATAGATTGTTTCATACGACAGAACAAATATTTGCATAGCTTCTCCATCCATCATTCAAAGGTAAAGTATGTCACCATACTGTTTTTTGTTGTTGTTTTTTGCTGGTTTTTTTTTTTTTTTTTTGGTACCGGGGATTGAACTCGAGTCCTTGCGCTTGCGCAGCAGGCGGCGAAACCACTGAGCTCAATCCCCGGCCCCATCATAATATTCTTTCATTCAATGCTTATGAATTTTCTCCACTCTTTTGACCTATTCTAATTTCCAATTACCAGAAGTCATTTTAATACAGGCTTAACAACTAAAACTTAAAACTGACTTTATGTTTCTAAAGGTTCTTGGGACTATAAGTGTGAAAATTTCTTATTTTATCTATTAAATTGCCAAACAAATGTTAATGATTTGTTTAGTAAGTTATATGCAAAAAATGCTTCCTAAGAAAGGTATTATGTTATTTTTATCTGATGTAATGAAATGGAACATCTGTCATATCCACTAGTCTTTTAAATTCTATATTTTTTGCATCCTTGTGGAGTTCATACTCTAGTATTTGAAGTTTCTTGAAGTATTGTGTATTGAAAAATAATTTATTAAAATTCAGTAAGATGGATGTGCTCACTTCAGCAGCACATACACTAAAATTCAGTAAGATTGAATCCCATTGTAATTACTTTAGTTGTTTTCCTGTATATTATTCAACTAATTGTAAAATTAATACAAAATCATGGTAATATTTTTGAGAATTACAGTCACGATTAGGGGGAAAAAAAACCAAAGCTAGCAGTCATCCTACACTGAAAGCAACATATTAGTAATAAACTGTAGGGACAGGGAAAGGGGACGTTACTAGAACCTCTGCAGTTAAATCCTAGTCTCCTGCGAGCCACAGCAGTACACGGCGAATTACAGGAAAGGTAGAAAAATGAGACTGAGAAGAAGCTGAGCTTTGAGTCTGATCAGTGCTGCTCTGGACGGCAAAGACAAAAGCCCCCAGCTCAGTACTTCGGGAGAAACAAATGTAACAAATGACTTGCAGAGAGTTCAGTACATCCTGCGTAAATAAGATGTAACAATCCAAGAACAAGGAGGAACTGAGTAGATGTTTGTTTCTCCGAGGATGTTCTCCGCTCCCAGGATGTTTCTTGTCCTGGAGAATCACAGCATCACCAGATCATTGAGGTCTCAGTTGTGAGCGGAGGCCAAAATGGAATTATGTCTCGGAATTCCGTAGCTGGGCTGTAGGCGGAGAACTAAGCTAACCAAATGATTTTTCCCTAAAATTTTGTAGCATTGCTCCCGACAATAAACATATTTATATTATTGATCTATTCATCAGTCTGTTTATGTACATATCTAGCTTGTGATCTTGGTTTCCTAATGTACATACAACCACCTTTCCTGCTTTTATAAACTTTGACATTGTTCCATGATCATTTTTATGTCATTCCTAACTTCTAGAAAATTTGATTGTAAAGAGCCACATGGTAATTACTCATCTGTATTTCACGAGGACTTCAACTTCAAGTGCTTTTTCATATTTCCCTGACCATTCCCTTCTTTCACTTTCTTGGTTAGCATTCAGATATAGCAGGTCATACATCCCTCTTTCACACTTGAATGAAATAGTATACTGTGAAGGGGAGAATTTGGCTTCCAGAATTTGTGATTAGCTACCCTGAGGTCGACTTGGTCAATCTGGACAATAGAAACAGCAGCAGTAAGAAGCAGCAGAGAGCAGGGCATAAAGGAACCCCTCTTTTCCCGTTCTATGGACTGCTCTGGGGACTGGCTACACTTCTAAAGAAATGACAGGTGTTAAGCAAATATGCCTCCTGAGTGGTTTGTTCTTAGTGACTTATTTGAAGCAGCATAAAATGCAGCAATATGTTGTTTGACAATGCTTTAGATCTTAACTCATTTCCCTTTTCTCCTTTTCTTGAGAAAGCAGATTTTTTTTCTTAATGTATTGAAACTTTTGTCTCTGACTAGCTGGAGAAGCTTATTACCTTTGTTTTGCTATTATATAGTATGTAGTATAATAGTATATTGTATATAGTATATATATAATATAATGATCATTTGTGCACATCTTTGATGGACTGCTTTGTATTTCATATGACTGATAACAGCCTCATTAAAACTTTTACATATTTGTTACAAATGGGCTGTCAAAAAAGTTATGCTTATACATGCCCCATAAGCAGCAAAACACTGCTCATTGCAAAAAATGTGTTTATAACTTTAATATTGCTAGTCTGATGATTCTAAATAGTATTAATTTTTAAAGAAATATGTGTGCTTTAGTGAGGTCGAATATTTTTGTATGCTTTCAAGTCATCCGTATATTTTATAAATCTGAAACCCAAACTAGTTATATGAAAGTAATCTAACACCTATGAAAAATTTCCAGAAGACATTTCAACCATAAAAAATATGGCAAGCTGGGTATGGTGGTGCACATCTCTAATCCAAGCATTTTGAGAGGCTGAAGCAGGAAGGTCACAAGTTTGAGCCCAGCCTGGGTCACTTGATGAGATGCTGTCTCAAAATTAAAAAAAAAAAAAAATTAAAACGAGTTGGGGATGTAGCTCAGTTTGATAGCCCCAGGTTCAATCACCAGTCCAGAGAGAGAGAAGGAGAGAGAGGCAATAAAAAAATCATATGCGCCAAAGTGTAAATTAGAACACTAAAGTTAGTTGCCGCTGCTTTATAAGTATTCCCTAATAATGACAGAAACTTTTAGAAATTTTGACACAAATACATTATACATGTTTGCTGTCTATTTTAATATTTGCTGTTTTGTTTATGTTTTTAAAAAACTAATAGGGCCAAGGATTTAGCTCAGCAGCACAGTGCCTGCTTGGCAAGTGAGAGGTCCTGAGTTGGATCCCAGGTACCAAAAAAATAAAAAAATATATAAAATAAATAAAAAACAAATAATGCTTTACATTCTATCACCTAGCACTGCGTTTGTGCACAGAAAATTTGTATTTGGCAATGATGCCTCAGTTATACCTTGTTTGCTGGGAAAAACAAACAAACAAAAAGTCATCAGAAAATATTCGTCTATTTTATTCATCATGTTAATACATAGGGGATAAAAACACACACCAAAAAGAAATTCTTTCCTAACTCTAAAAATATATTCACATATATATCTTTTTTGAATATTCTGGCAATATATACTTAATCATACTTCCTTTTACTACAGATTCTTCAGCATTCTTTATATCAGCTTTTATAATATCTAATAGTTCATTTGTTCATCATTGAACTGCTATCACATGCTTTCAATTAAGTAGTCTGTTGACATGTTATTATTAAGTTCAAACCTTATTAAACTGTTTTATTTTATATGAGTTACATATACTTATTAAGAAAATAAAATGTTAAAGACTGGAATAAAGGAGTAAAAGTTTCTTTTCTCACATCAAGCACACACACACACACATGCATGCTCTCTCTCTCTTTAGAGTTACCCACTGTTAATTATTTTTTAATTCAGTGTTTATGGTAATTATAACTTTATTAATAGTGTTAATAAATATAAAATGCATATAATTTCCATTTTTCTCTATGAAAAGAGAGAAATGCATTCCATTTACATTACCTGCCAATAATTCACATTAATTTTTATATTTTTCTTGTGGTTGATTTTTCACACAATGTAGCTGAACTTGTGTTTTTTGAAATTTCTCTTCTAGAAAATAGCTTCTTGCTATTAAAAGAGAAAATTGTAATAAACATGTTTTACTCTTTTTAATACTTCCCAATTTTTGTTAATACTATGTTTATTATGTGATATTTACAACATATTTTGTCTATAATTTCAAAGGTTTTGTGTATATGTTAAAACAAGAAAAACAACCAATATCTTCCATTCACTTATCAAAATAAATCTTATCAGAATCATAATAGGATTGAATAGGCCTTTATTCATTATATTCTCCTGAAAGTGAAAAATAATACTGCAAACATATCATGGATTTTTTTATTTTAAATTTTAAAAAATATTTTGTCATACTCTGACGCCAATGATTCTTATACTGCATATTTTCTATTTTGCTGAAATGTCTTCTAGGACAATGTTTTAAATGTTAGATTTCTCTTAAGTGTCTTGAAGTATATTTATTTGACTTTCATGACCTATTAATGATATAACTTTGTATAGAGTTCTTGTTTATAAACGTTATTTTCCAGAGAAACTTATATTTTCTTCGAACAGCTGTTACTTTTGATGAGAATTTTATCTTCTGCAATTCTCCTCTTAGTAAACAATTTTTGCCTCTATGAAATTTGTATGATTTTAATTTTTTCATTTAAATTAACTTTGATACATAAAAACATTAAATATTATACATATTAATGGAGTAACATATAATGTTTTCATACGTATATATGCTGTATAATGTTTAAACCAATTTAAACACACCTATGTCCTTAAACATCTATCATTTCCTTATGATAAAAGAGACTTTTTTAAATGTGGAGTTCATTATTGTATTTTTCTGTTTTGAACTCCATGTTGAAACATGCTAGATGAAGTCTTTTTTTATCCATCCTGCTGAGCAGTGAATGGACCTCTTAAATCTGGAATTTTAGGTCTTTCCATTAGTTTAGGGATTTTTTTAGTTGCTTGGTCCTTCCTCCTTGTGAGTTTACCTGAATCTCTATAATGTCTCATACTTTTCCTTGATTTTTGTCTCAATTATTCAAAGAAATTTTCTAAATTTGCAATTCAGGCATAAATCGTGCTCATTTATAATTTAGTCAGTTCATTGAATTTTAAATTTCCAAAAATATGTTCTAGGCCTCAGATCATTTTTGTTTTCCTGGTTGATTATTCTTGCTTCATGGAAGCAATATTCACATCAGATTTATCTTAGGATATGAACTGGGTTTAATTCATTTTCCCTACTTAGAATTATTTTCCCTCCAAATTGTCTATTTTTATTTATTCTATTATTTTGTATTATTATTATTTTAATTGTACATGTTTTATGGGGTCCTGTATGATAATTCAATATACATATATACAATGTATGATGATAAAATCAATGTAGTTAATATTTATATCACTTTAAAAATCTAATTATATTATTATATTTGCTCTTCTTTGTCTATCTCTTTCACAGTTTGGATTTTTCTCAAAGGTCTTGCCTGTCATATGTGTTGGTCTATTAACATTTACAAATAAAGTACAGCAATAGTTGGCATTGTTACATACCTGTCGATTTTCACAATGGTTGTGGACATATTTTTATAATAAGAATTTCCCATAATTAAAGTTATCAATTCTGTGCATGGATATTGACCTTTGTGTGGATGTTATGCTGACAAGCATGTTATGCTCAATGTGTAATTGCCAAACCAAAGAGTTTACTATGTTAATAAAAATATCTAATCTATATCTCTCTTTTTTGCCAAACATATTTTTTTCCTTTAAAGCTCTTTAGAATTGTCTCAACTTTTGCTTGGCTTTCTTCTCAAGTTACAATATCCTTATTAGTACCCTGCCCTAGCAAAGATTATTTTATTCAGAGAATTTTCTTGGACTTCATGCTGAGAGCAAAATTCACTACAACCAGCTACTGTTTACCAGCTGGAGATTTAAAGCAAGGAGCAAACGAACGTCCTCAACAAAATCCCTTAGAATAACTATCTTGATAATTGACCCATAGATCAATCTGGCTTTGATATTTGTTGATTATGAATTTAATCTTCTCCAGCATTTCCTTGGGAAAATCTGCTCACTTCCAGCGTTAGCTTCATTTTCAGCACCTTTGAATTTGCG
This sequence comes from Heterocephalus glaber, assembly GCF_000247695.1. Next base: position 2,475,299 of record NW_004624787.1, on the reverse strand, counting down.
TTTAATGCAAACTCATCGGCTTCAATCTTCCAATTACTCTTCAATTGCCAGTACATTTTAAGAGAATGACACATAATGTTTCATAATGCATAAACAGAAATAAAATCTGAAAAATCTCACAAATGTATTTGAAAATTACTTTAAAATTTTAACATTGTTAGATAAAAGAAACAATTACTGCATTCCTTTAATGCACTGTTCTTGAATGACTTTTTACAAAAGATATTTCTGATTACTTGCCCCTCTTTTTCCATATTTGTACATGTCATCTCTGTATAACTTTTATTTGAATCTATTAGAGATTCTATTCATGAGTGTGGCATGAATTAATGGAAAAAGCCTAAGAATAATGCCTTTCTCCCTTGGGAAGCAGGAAAGAGAAGAAAAGGAGGAATCGGCCTTAGACTAGGCTTTTAGGTATATTCTTGGGTAGGAGAGAAAGAAAGACATGCCAGTTTCTCAGCCCTGTGCAGTTGTCAGTCAATCCTTTTTTACTCAGAACCCAGCAAACTTTACATCTTTGCCTCTACCAGATCACTCAGCAGGACTGTTTTACAAGTAGCTCTTTAATTTCTGTCATGGGACTCCAGTATCTTTGAGGAGGGACCAAATGTTCTACATCACCACTCCATAAGATGACACCTGTCACATAATATATGCTCAATAGAAGTTGTTGAATAATGTGATTAAATATTCAGATGAGAAATGTAGCATTGTTCAGGAATCCTAGTGGGTCAATTTTATTTTGTTTCAAGTATGATTTTCTGCAAGCAGTCATAGATAAGCATCCACCTTGACAGTTCCCAAATGTGTTTAAACTTTTTGTTTAACCTTTTTATTAAGTTGTATATTTCAAGATTTACATTTAAAATTATTAATATGGCAATAATATATATATTTGTATAGCTTAAACAATGGGAATGGAATTCAATGACCAAAAGAAACTGACAATTCTTGTATATTAATGAATATATTATCCTCTCTAAACTTGCACTCATTTTTGTATTTTCTGTTGAAAGTTTCATATAAAATCATTGCCCTGAAAATGTACATGCAGAAGAAATATGACACAGAATGCATACTTTTTCAAGACTCGTGACAATGTTATAAAATGATGACTAAGAAAATCGCATAAATTTTACTGAAATGGTGGATGACAAATACAGAAACTCCACCTCAACAAACATAAGTAAAAATTGTGGAAAAGAAAAAAATATTATCAGAAAAGTAACAAGGTGATGAGAAAGTAGAAACCCAATATCTTAAGACAAAATTTGAGAGGTGAAAGCAGTGCTTGCAGTACATGCTGCTGCATTTTTTCCCCACAAATAGGGATTGTATCCAGGGCCTTGAATTTGCTGTGTTTGTGAGCAGCATCTTCAGCCCTATTTTTAATTTTTATTTTTGAAGCAGGGTCTTGCTAAGTTTCCCAGGCTGGCCTGAAACTTGTAATCCTCCTGCCTCGGCCTCCCAAGAGGCTAGGTTTACAGGCATAACCACTGTGCCAAGTAACTCATGGCACCTTTGAAAGTTGGTGAGAGGCCAAGAAATGCTTGTGATTGTTTCCAGGGACAGATGATCAAATTATGAATCCCAGGTCCTGCCAAAATGGAGAACAGTCTTGTAACCTAAATCTCATTTAAGACAGTTCCTGGAAGCCGGAATTTGGAGATTAAGTGTGAAACAGAATGAAATCAACCCTAGCATGGAAAGAAGACCAGTTTGAAGTCATTTGGCTCTTAGAAACTCTCAATCCCTGAAATTAGGTTATGATAATCACATAACACTAGTGCCTTCACACACTTGGCTGTAGGGTAAGAAGAAGCGCTCTGGAAGATGTAAGCACAAATACATAAATTAAGCAATAGATTCCACAGTGAAATTTCTAAACAAGCATATGAAAATGATCAGTACACGATTAAAAATAACAGCAGGTGAGGAAATATCACAATGGAAAAAGATCCATATTGACATAGATATAATAATGAACACGTATAGACTATAAATCAGCTATGGTAATCAAGATCATAGAGGCAACTACTAAATTTAAAACATTCAACAAGAAACAGGAAATTGTAAAAAGTAATAATAAAATTTTCAAAAGAATCAAATTTGACAACTGAAAGATACAGAGAACATAATTAAGAACAGAGAGTGACTTGTACAAGAAGATTTAACATGGTTGTAAAATGATTTGAAAGATAGGTCAGAAGGAACTACACAAATTAATCATAAGGAGAAAAATATACGAAAGTCTATGAGGCAGAAAATGCAACATAAAATTCTAAAATGCATTTATTAGAATTCAGACAAAGTGAAACAATCAAATGAAAAAAGGACAGAAATTTTCAAACATCAGTAAACAAATTCAATAATTCCTAGCAAGTCCCAGGAAAGAGAGACAAAATAAAATCAAGCACAGGCATATCAGAGCATACCTGCGGAAAATCAAAGCAAAAAATAAAGAACATCTTAAATACAAGTAAAAGAGTTCAAGGACCAACAGTTAAAAGGACAGCTGCCTGTGTAACATCAACACTGAAACCAAGAAGATGATAGAATTATAACCTCAATGCGCTAAAATAAAATGACTACCAACATAGCATTACATTCCACAAAAATATCCTTCATCAAAGGATGTGAAATAAAGACAGACAGTGACAGAAAATCATGATAATCCATTACCATCTAGCTCATAATAAATACTAGAAATGTTTCTAAGGTTAAACACATGATCCTAAACATAAAATATGAGTTGTAGGAAAGAATGAAGAGTGAAAAAAATTATAAATATGATAAATTTTAAATTAATGTAGACTGTGTAGAGCAAGACAATAGTGACTGATAGTGTTCAAATGTAAAGAATTAAAGTCTATGTAAATAATACTATGTAAGCAAAAAACAGAGGTAAATGTAGTTTAAACAGTCTACATTTCCAAAATTTTCTGAAAGTAAAATATTTAACAAATATTGGTTTTGGTAATTCAATTGTCCATGTTACAATTTCTTAAGAAACACTACTGTAAGAATTAAAGAATATAAAACTAAAAACATTATAGAGGGGAAAAGTAATAATAAAAATATAAATAAAAAGAAGAGGACTCATAAAATAAGTAGGACAATAAGA
>NW_004624787.1:2420239-2454566 GCF_000247695.1 Heterocephalus glaber | reverse complement strand
GATTCCACCTCACTCCAGAAAGAATGGCTGCTATCAAGAAATCAACCAATAACAAATGCTGGCAGGGCTGTGGGGAAAAAGGAACCCTGCTCCACTGTTGGTGGGAGTGGTGCAACCCCTGTGGAAATCAGTGTGGAGATTCCCCAAAATACTAAAACTAGAGGTTCCATTTGACCCTGCTATTCATTCATCTTCTTGGTATCTTCCCAAAAGAATTAAAAGCATCATACCACAGTGATATAAGTATACTCATGTTTATAGTGGTACAATTTGTAATAGCTAAATCTTGGAATCAGCCCAAATACCCATCCACTGGTGATTGGATAAAGAAGGTGTGGGTTTTTTTTTTATATAAAATGGCACACTACTCAGCCATAAAGAAAGACAAACTAGAGACATTTATAGCTAAATGGATGCATCTTGAGACCATACTCGAGTGAAATAAATAGGATATGCATGTGTAAATACCGAATTGTTTCTCTGGTGTGAGAAACTGAAAGTATAAATGAGGAACAAAATGTATAACATATATTGGGAAATAGGAAGAAAATGTTCAAAGGGGAAGGGGAACTAGGGAAGGGAGGCAGGGGAAAGGAGAGAAAAAATGAAAAAAGAAGGGAAAATGGAAACAACACTTATGTAAATAGGGAGGGGTGGAGAGCTTGAAGGGAGGGGAGGGGAATGGGAAAAAAACAAGAACCAAGATAGATCATGTACAGGTACAAATTCCCAATGATGAATGTAATCATGATGTACACCTAAAATGTACCAATATACTTAATGAATAAAAAAAAAAGAAACAAAGAAGCAGATCAATAAGATGCTCTGTGAGCTCAAAGATGATATAACTAAACAGAAAGTGGACTTAATTAATAAAACCATCATTAAGCTTAAGGAAGACATTAATAAAAAGCTAGCTCAGCTAAACAGAACGTGAATGAATGGTTTAGTAAAGAATTAACATCCATGAAAAGTTACCCCTTGGATTAATCACTGAATACTACAAAATCTTCAGGGAAGATCTAACACCAATACTCCTCAATCTCTAATGAAATCAAAAGGTATAGAGTACTTCCTACCTCATTCCTGAAAGCGATCATTCCCCTGATTCCAAAACCAGACAAGGACTCAACTAAAAAAAAAAAAAAAGGTCAATCTATTTAATGAAGATAGCGCAAGAATCTTCAACAGGATTCTGGCAAACAAAATGCCACAAATCATTAAAAAGATCATACACCAGGAAAATGTAGCTGCATTCCAGGAATGCAACAAGGGTTCAATGTACACAAATCAGGAAGTGTGATACCTCACATAACCAGAAGCAAGGACAAAAATCACACGGTCATCTCAATAGACACACACACACACACACACACAATTCTCAACAAAATTCAACAACCATTCATGATTTTAAAAAATGAAGAGAGTAGGTATAGAAGAACCTTATCACAATCTGATAAAAGACATTTATGGCAAACATCATATTGTATAGGAAAAAACTAAAAGCTTTTCCTCTAAAAATGGGAACAAGCAAAGGATATCTATTATCACAATTTCTGTTCAATACAGAATTCAAAACTTTAGCTAGAGTAATCATACCAGGGGAAGAAATAAAAGGGATACACATAGGAAGAGAAGAAATCAAATTATACTTATTTGAAGACATGATTCTCTACATAGACAACCCAAAAATTCTACCAAAAAAACCCCTAAACTAATGAATTCACCAAAGTGCCAAGATACAAAATCAACACACTAAAATCAATGGTATTCCTGTACACCGATAATCCCATCAAGAAAAAAAATGAGGAAAATAGAACCATTCACAATAGCTTCAAGAAAAATTAAATACGTAAGAATTAACCTATGCTAGGAAGTGAAAGAACTCTATAATGAAAACTATAGAACTCAGAATGCAGATCAAAGAAGACATCAGAAAATGGAAAGATATCCTCTGTTCGTGGATAGGCAAAAACTATACTGTCAAAATGGCTACTGATATTATAGAGAGGTAAGTTAGGTAGAAATATTATAGGCAGCCAGACAGGGCTCAGGCTTCGAGAGAGTCAATGCAAAAGATGAAAACACATTACAACTGTAGCCAGAGGCTCATCAGTTGGAAGCCAGGGCTTAAAATAAAGACGAAATGACCGTGCCTACATACTTCCCCAAGGGATGAGGTAAGTGATAACACCTGGTCTAATGAAGTTTAGATAGACATCAGTCACCTTGGTGGGTGACCAAGATCCTCAGACCCATCACCTTCCTGAGAAGTCCTTTGTTCTTTCCATGTACACTTGCTACGTGACTTGCTCCTCCACTGGAGCACTATTACCTCAGTGACTATACTTGTAACCTTATTGATCACAGCTTTAACACAAGTGGTACCCATGTGGTTGTACTTTATAAAACTTCCCCTGAAAACTGGGGTCCTTGTTCACCTACTCTGGGACCCCTCCTGCCTCTCAGGAGCTAAAATTTCTTCTCTCAATAAATGTTTCCTACTCTTCACCTCAGCTGTTCCTAGAATTCACTCTTTGATTTTAGAGAACACAAACTCAGCATATCAGACATTTAACAAGTTAGGATTTATATTTCCCTTATATCATCTGGAGGTCCAATATTATTCCTATATCACTACTAAAACTGATATACACATTTAATGCAATCTCAATCAAAATACCGACAACATACCTCACAGAAACTAGAAAAAAATACCATAAACTTCATATGCACCCAGAATTGCAGAAGTAATCCTGGTATTGAGAGCAAAGCAGGAGGCACTACAATTTTGGACTTCAATTTATATTACAAAGCTACAATGATAAAAACAGCATGGTACAATCACAGAGACATACCTGTGGGTCAATGGAACCAAATCAAGGATGTGGAATCAAGTCCAGGCACCTTGAGCAAACTGATTTTTCACAAAGAGCACAAAGACATACTGGGTGAAAGATAGCCTCTTTTACAAATAGTGCTGAGTAAACTGGTGATAAATATCTAGAAGATCCCATCTAGACCTATATTACTCACCAAAATCAAATGGATCAAAAATCTCAACATTAAAACTGAAACATGTGATCTGCTGGAAGATAAGCTAAGACTTATCTTGAAGACATGTGCATAGGCAAGGACTTTCTGAACAGAACACCAATTGCATAAGAAATAACATCAAGAACCAACCAATGGGATGTTATTAAATTAAAATGCTTCTGCAGAGCAAAGAAAACAACCAACAGAGTGAGGAGACAATCTCTAGAATTGGAAAATAAATTTACCAGCTATTCCTCAAATAGATGATTAATAGCTACAATATATAAAGAACTCAAAAAATTAGACCCTCCAAAATAAAAGAATCAAAAAATGATCAACTGAAATGAACAGACAGTTCTCAGATAGAGAAGTAAAAATAGCCAATAAACATATTTAAAATATTCAACATTTCTGGTTATTAGAGTAATGCAAATTAAAACAACACTGAGTTTCCATTTTACTCCAGAAAAATGACTATGAAAAGAAATTAAATGGTAACAAATGTTGGCTAGGTGTTGGATGGGGATCTTTCTACATTGTTGTTGGGAATGTAAGATACTTCAACCACTATGGAAATCAGAATGGAGATTCCTCAAAAAACTAAAAATAGAAGTTCCATTTGACCCAGCTATTCCCCTTCTAGTTATCTTCCCCAAAGAGTTAAAGACATCACATTAAAGTGATACATCCATACCCATGTTCATAGCAGCACAATTCATAATAACTAAATCTTGGAAGTGACCTATATGTCCATCAATAGATGAATGAATAAATGAAATGTGCTATTTATGCACAATGGAGTACTATTCTGCCATAAAACATGATAAATTTGAGTCATTTGTAGAAAAATAGATACCATAATATTAAGTGAAATACATCAAACATGCAAGCTTAAATATCACATGGTGTCTCATATGAGAAACCCCAAATATGAATAAATGAAAGAGAAAAATAAAAGATAAATGATAGGAAACAGGGACATAGACCTTTTGCAAATAGAAAAGGAACCAACTGATGGAGGAGGGGGAGAGTGATGGAAAGGGAAGAGGAATTATAAAAAATCAAGATGTGGGCCGGGGATTTAACTCCATGGCGCCGCCACCTGTCTCGCAAGTAGAAGGTCCAGAGTTCGATCCCCAGTACCAAAAAAAAAAAGAAAAAAAAAATCAAGATGTGTTAATTTACGTATTCCAACTCCCCACAATCAGTGCAATCATTATTTACCACAAATATAAACATTTTAAAATAGAAATACAAGGCATGCCTGCAACATTTTTTTCACGGTACTGCCTACTGTGGTCATTTTTTTTTTGATAGGGATGATGTTTACCTGCATGTGTTTGGTTTGTGCAAAATCATCAAACTATACACTTATGACTTGTTCATGTTTCTGTTTTTAAGTACACGATACTAGAATAATAAGTTTATAAGTACACACTTTAACACTCTAAGCAAGTAACAATCATAAAATCCTCACTATGTGAATTAAAAATAATTTTAGGCAAAATCCATCCTGCCATCCACTTGTTCATGATTTTTACCTGAAAATGTATGATATATTTAGAAGTTCAGAAAGCATTAGAATAATAATAATAACTTTTCTAACATAACTGCAAATACCAAAATCATATAAAAATTATAAATGATATATTCAACTGCAAAAATTAAAATCTGTCTATAAAAAATTAAAGAATAAAAATATAGATTGGAAAGTACCTAAACAAACGTCACTGAAAATTTAAAACATTGTGAATAAACTTTAATATATCAATATAGCCAATCTCTTAATGAAAAATTCTACATGAGTTTTATTTTTCCACAAATTCCTTATTTTTAAAATAAACATCAAAATATAAATATCTGAGCAGCATATAATTAATATTACATTTTAAATATAGTAGTTACATATATTCATAAATCAAAAACTTTCAATCCTTCCTCAAATGCACTGTATCCTCATTTAACACCAGATGACTTCTATTTCACTAACAGGCTTAATGATGTCATTTTAGTTCACCAATTCCCATCATTCAAACTAGCTAAATTATGCCATTCTGGGTGTTTATATGTTACAATATTCATACTGTTGCCTTCTTTCTTTGTGTGTACCCTTGAAATCACATATATTTTACTAAAACTGTTATTACTCATAGTCAACATATGAGCAAGTCTATTTGTTCTGTAAATCATATTTTGAATTGGTTAAAATCAATTTTTCTCATCACATACTATTAAAATTTTTTAGAAATTATGTTCACTCTTGGAAAATTTTTTTTTTTTTGGTACTGAGGATCAAACTCTGATCCTTGCGCTTGCGCAGCAGGCAATGAAACCACTGAGCTAAATCCCCGGCCCGGAAAATTGTCTTTTTAATAGATTTTGTGTTACAAATTAGCCAAACTCAACTGAAAAAAATTAATATTTCTTAAAAACTAGTAACACAGAGGAATAATGATATTAATATCCTAGAGCCTCTTCTAATCTTGTGAGCTTTCTGCTTTGCTACTGTCACTGACTAAAGCACTGATATTTCTATGATTGCCATATTTTTTTTTCAGTACCGAGAATCGAACTCAGGACCTTGCATTTGCCAGGTAGTCGTGGTGCCACTGAGCTAAATTCTCCGTGATTGCCATATTTATTTATTTCATCATTCAAATACTAAGTCTTGGGCTCTCACTATCTGTGTCTATATTAACTTAATGACTTTGTTTCCTAGAATATTTTCTCAACTCACTTTCTTACTTCTGTATTGATTATGACTGCTATATTCCATGAGCAAATAACAGGTAAATACCCATACCAGAGTTTGTACCCTTTTCATTGTATCCCTTGAGACATAATTACCCATACACTAATTATATTCACCAGCTGTGAACAAGAAATTATTGCCACTCTGAAATTCTTTAATGTGTAGTTCTAAATCTCTCAAATAAAGATTTAGAAACTCATCCTGGAAATGGTATAAGGAATAAAACCACATGGGTCATGTGTCTAAACTAGGCATTAATGCATCAAATGAAGCATGAAAACTCTAAGAGAATAAGCATTAGAAGTAGATAGCATGTCTACAACATTTTTCTTACAGAGCTATAACTGCTGTAGTTCTTTTCTCAGTCATTAATGTCACCATGACACTCAACTGACACTAGGAAGTTAAAAATGACAGAGTAATATGGCAATTAACAACATTTTATCAAGTTATTGACCAAAACATACAAATGTAAACAACTGTATTCTAACCTTCTCTTCAAGGATCTGAAGTAAAGCACTCCATTTGCTGAACAAGAGGTAGGCCATTCAGTTTTCGGTTTTCAGTTGACTAGAGATCTAAATATGTAAAAAAAGAAAGAAAACAGCCCCCAAAAGGAAACGTAATGTGAGAGTCAAATATGAGAATGTAATAACCTAATAAATACTCAAATATGAAGCTTATGCAACGGATAAAAGTTATGGCTTGAAATATTCCAGAAGTTCCAAATAAACTTAAGGGATTCACTTTCCCAACTCATTCTTTCTAAGAGGATTCTATTCAGCAAACATTTATGATATCCTTACTATGTACAGTGTTTTTATTTTTATACTCTTATAAATGTTTAGAGGCAGAACTCATATGTTTTGGACTATTTTACAGGCAGTTTTAATACGACTATATTTGGTTTTGAAAGACAGCTTCAACACATTTTGATAAGCGATAAAAGAACCAGAAGATTTGCATTAGTTTTATATCTTTAATCTGAGTTGATTTGTAGACTATACATATTGCAAAGAATATAAAGGCAAATAAGGTACAATTCTTACATGCTAGGAATGAAATGCAAGGGAGTATGTTGATTTGCCTTTTCCACGAAGTACCTCTTGTAATTAATTTTTTCTTCTAAATCAATGGTGTAGTACTTTCAACACATTCATAGTTTTGGAACCTTTAGTTAAAAATGAGAACCAGCTGCCCTATCACATTCACACCATCCAATTAATGTATTATTTAAATAATATCTTTAATTAGCAAATGAATATCATGTAAGTCCACATATTTTGTCATTTCCAAATTTTTAATTCTTAATCGGTGAGTTGTTAACTTATTTCCAAACTACAAGCTGTTAAGAAATGTGACTAGCGGATAAAAGGGCAGATTAACTATTAATGTAACATGGCTGTGAGAGTTGACACCCTACTTAGCATGACCATTATGTGCTACAACCTACAAAATTATTCTTCATGCTCTCACAGCAGAGCTAAAGCGCCATATGGCCATGCTTGTTTTTCATCAAATAATTTTTACATAAACAGCTGGTGAACTGTTTTTATTGTAACAGTGCACATATTTTTTGAGACAGTTGGGAAGGATTGATGCAGCTCTAGTCACTGCCTGTTTTTATGTCAATGTTAAGGAGAAATTTGAATTCATATTTTTAAATGTGAATTTTTATATTCTTGACTTCATGGTCAGTTTGTAAGAAAGTTTTTTTTCCTTTAGTGCAATAATTATTATCGTGTCTATAAATTTGTAACAAGAAATCTTGAAGCCTTCAATTTAACATGGAATATTCAGTGTGTTTTTATACTCTTATGAATGTTTAGAGGCAGAGCTGATATGTTTTGGGACTATTTTACAGGCAGTTTTAATATGACTATATTTGGTTTTGAAACACAGCTTCAACACATTCTGATAAGTGATATAAGAACCAGAAGATTTTTAGTAGTTTTGTGTATCTGTAATCTGAGTTGATGTGAAGACTACTTGCTCCAAAAAGCACACCCCTATTCTCCTAGACAAGAAATTTCATCTGTTAAAGTCACTAGTGCATTGGACAATAAAAGTGCAAGAATTTTCTATGGAATTCTAAGGTAATCACCATCACTCACCAGGGTTTTTTCGTAAGAAGATTATTACAGTACTAGAATGTTAAACTGTAAACCTTTAAAGTTTTTAAATCTAATTTTATATTTAATGCTTCAAAAGTTTTCCTGTAACCAATATATTCCCAGAGTACTGGTAAGGATTTGTGTATTAGTATATCTCATTGACTCATTTTTCCTGAGATATTAGAGGATGTAAAATATGTTTCATTAGGGAAAAGAATGAATGCTTATAATTGTGCCACTAAAAAGCTTAGGGCCTTGTACAATTATTACGTGTCCATTAGAAACAAAATAAAACTTTTTAAAAAAGGAAAAGCAGAAGCTTAGGACCTTGACGTCAGAAAAGAACATCCACCTGCCACATATAAATGGTGTGTGTAAAATGTAAGAGCAAGATTTTTTCCCACACCTAAGGCTTTTATTATATTCACCTGTCCTTTACATCGTCAATTAGTTCCATTTAGGGGTATGTAGATATATTTTCACAAAATACTTTATTTTTAGATACAAAACAGAAAAAGAAGATTCATTACTTCATTTTGTTAAGCTTTATTATGGAAGAAACTCATCTGAAATAGGCTTTACAAGATGGGTAAATTTTTGAGTAAATGTCACTTAAACATACAATACTTGAGCCGGACGTGGTGGTACACGCCTGAAATCCCAGAACTCAGGAGAATGAGGCAGGAGGATCTTGGTGAGTTCGTGGCCAGCCTGAGCTACATAGTGAATCCAAGACCAGCCCGAACTACATAGTGAGACCCCGTCTCAAAAAACAAAAAAAACCAAACCATACAATACTTGAAACCAATTTGTTCATGTAGCTTTTAATTGATGTCTTACCGTTTATTTTCTTGCATATACAATGGACCCTCCAGTTACGACCGGCCTGACATGGAAACAACTTGAGTTATGACCGAAATTTTAGTTTTAACTTACAAAGTTTTGAGTTATGACATGAATGATGGCCACTTATGCTTCCAGAAGGTCTCAGATAGAGACTTAACCCTTAAAGAGTTCTGAAAGGAATATTATTACCACATCCTTTCCTGTGTGGGGTTAATTTAGAAATCCGAAGCCACTGTGTCTCCAAGGACACTGAGATCTGCCTGTATACAGGAGAGAGACTTTGAAGGTTGTGTAGAGGAGCCTGAGTCTTCAACTGACCAACGTGAGTTACAAGCAGCCCTCAGGAGTGAATTGAGTTCATAAGTCAAGGGTCCACTGTAGCATATTCATATGAATGTTAAGAAAATGGATTAAATGAGACAATCAGTTTTGTGAAGATGTCCCTCATAATTAAATCCATTCCATTCCTCCATTCTTTCCATTCCTCCACTGCCCCCTCCCTCTACCCCATATCCAAATCCCCATCCCATTTCCCCAACATCAATCTCCCTGTTTCTTATCATCTATCTTTTATTTTTCTCTTTAAATTATTTATATTTGAGGTTTCTCATACAAGTCAAACTATGTAATATTTAGCCTTATGTGTTTGATTTATTTCACCTAATATTGTGGTCTCAAGATTCATCCAGGCCGGGGATTTAGCAGGGCCAGGGATTTAGCTCAGTGGTTCTGCCGCCTGCCTCGCAAGTGCAAGGACCTGAATTCGATCCCCGGTACGAAAAAAAAAAAATTTCTGAAGATTCATCCATTTTCCTACAAGTGATTCAAATTTATCCTTCTTTATGGTTGAATAGTATTCCACTGTGTGAATACACATTTTCTTTATGCATTCATCTGGTGATGGGCCTATAAGCCACTTCCAGGATTTAGCTATTGTGATTTGTGTTGTTATAAACATAGATAGAAGCAGAATCTTATTTTATTTTATAATAACATTTAATATCACAAGTTTGAACTTCTTCAAATAAATTAATTGCTTAGAAATATACTATTAAAATGTGCATGATGAGGATAAGAAGTAAAGCCATAAATATACTTCTGATACGTTATCAAAGATATTTTACTAATATTGCATCCATTTGTAGTGGTACATTTTAACAAAACATCAAACTCACCAAGGTTAAGTAATGATAAAAATAAAATTCAGAATGTTGAAATATTATTTGTTTATGTTCACTTTTATTTTAAATGTGTCAAAACTGTCAAAATATTAGATATAAATATAATTTATGTTATATTAATATAATATATAAAACACAAGTATAATTTATAATATGTGTCAACATAATTTATATGTTAAGTTATAAATAATATGTAGTATAAATATAATTTCTATTTGCTATATAAATATAAAATTGGAGTAATAAGCCACATTACTCAGAGCACCTATGCTAATTACTTACATGAATTTACTTCTTCTATTTTTTTTTTCTTTTTCAGTACTGGAGATTGAACCTAGGGCCTCACACTTGTTGGACAAGCACTCTACCACTGAGCTACACCCATAGCCCTCTTCTTTCTTTTTATGTTTATATAGCATGAACAATTAGAAAAGGAAGGAAACAAATTCATTCTATTCATAATTCGCATAAGATACTCATATATATATATATATTTTAAACTACATGGGGGAAGCATAGGTATTTACTGAAAATTCACATGACTTTCTGCCAAAGGTTCGTGTCCTGCTGTCTTCCCCATGATGTTTTTTAATTTTATGTACTGCACAATTTCAAACATGTATTCCTACACCTTTACATGTCTAAGTGATGCTACAAATACTGCATGTACGTGGGCAGCAGTGTTACAGATTGCGCGCTGTAGCTATCTATGCTAGTGCAATGCTTGCTAGGACAGAATCCTCTTTCTGTAGTTCATCAGTATCAGTATTAATCTTCTGAGTCCAGAATTGATCAGCATGCGGACACTAGCAGAATTAAGGTTCTGAGCAACATAAGTTATTTCTAGCACCAAAGAACAAGACTAACCTAAATAATAGCTACATGTTTTAGTCAATTATTTTTACACAGTTGCACTTGATGTCTTTATTAGAATCTTGGAAGAGAGAATGAGAGTGTATATTTCATTCTTTAAGAAACTTTTGAAGCTCAATAAACTATTAACACTAGTAAATGTCCTAGAAACACAGTGTCAGCACCATTCTGTGATTAAATCTGGACCCTAAAACCCAGAGAAAAGTAGACATTAGAAAATAGACTTTGGGACATTTATCACAGTACTATTAGTTGGGTGGTGTTTGAAATCTGTGCTTCCTCTTCTACTGTTCCTTTTCTCAGACAGAATCTCCTGAAAAAGGCAATGGTAATATTTGTACATAATATCAAGGCAGCATACTTAAAAGTACTGATAAGTAAAAAATTAAAAGAAAAATGCTGATAGTTGGTATAAAATTATGGAAATCTTTATTTTCTCTTTAAAACTAATTCCACATGCCAAAAATCTCAACTCATCACAAGTGTAATCATTGTTGATAAATATGAAAACTAGATCAGTAATTAGTTAAGGCTCAAAGAACAGGACTTAGCCAGACATGGTGGCATAAACCTGTAATCCCAGAAATCTGGGAGGCTGAGGCAGGAGGATCACAAGCTTGTGACCTGCCTGGGCACTTTAGCACCTCAGTGAGATCCTGCCTCCCTGCAAAAAAACCCTAAAAATGAAAATAAAAAGAATGATGACTGGGGACGTGGCTCAATCCCCTATACTGAAAGAAAAAAAAAAAGAATGAGACAAAGATTAAGGATGTGATAAATATTAGGGCATGAACCATGTAGGGACCATAAAGTCATTGATTATATAGAGATTTTAGATATAGCAGAAGTATCAGAGCAAGAGTAGGATGCCTGTTGCATGGATTACTCGACAAAATGATCTTAAATCTTAAAGTTGGTTTATGATTATAAAATAAAGGTGAATATTAAGCTACGATCGATATGAGAATAAGCACATCAAATGCATTTGTAAAGCCCAGTGATCAGTAAGAGCAACTCTCAAGGAGGAATAGCCTATTTTCAGCACAGCCCTTCTTATCTGTGAGATGAACAGTCAAAAACCAAAAAAACTAAGCCTTCTAAATAATGTCTAGGCAGAGTACAAGTTTCTCACATACTGCATTATACTCTCTTCTTGGGGGCTTATGCCTTGCAACTGTTGTGTGTAATTATTTTATCTCACATAAACATGTTTTTCATTAGTTACATTATTATTCTCTTGTTTAAAATAATTTATTGAATATTTCTTATACTTTTATGGCAATTATGCAGTAATGAGCCTCTATCATCGTGCTAATGAATGTTTATTGTCAATACTTACATGGTTAAACTACTTGCATGATCATTTTGTAATAATCCTGGCTTCAGAAAGTTACCTAGAGTTTATTTAATCTTAAAAAGCACTGCTACAATGGTATTTTTATTGTTTTGACCTTTCAAACGTGGTTAATTATGATCAAATATATTAGGAATCAACTATATGTAAACAAATCAAACAAAGTGAACCCTAAAATGTCTAAGAGATAAGAAAATAAGGTGAAGAACTCAGTGACTAGCAGCTAAATATGTTCAAATTTCTCATAACATATTAGCAAAACAAAGTAAAACACATGAGAGCACAAAACTTCCTCTAAATAAGTACATTTCTCTCCTTCTCTTCATACGCTTCTAAAAAATAATTTTTCTCTCCCTAGTACTTGCACATACATTCAAAAATTCCAAAGCATAAATAATACAGAGATATATTCAGCTTGCAAAATGTTCAAAAACTACACTTGAAGTTTTATCATTATCTATGGAAAGCAGCCCAAGTGCTACCCAGAGGGATATTAATATCCTTAAAAAGACTGAATAGAATAAACAGAAATATTTAAAACACGAAAAAAATTGAGAAGTTAGAGAAAGAACACCATATTACAAAGCAACATAAAAAGTAAGAACAAATTGAGTAATGATTAATTGGAAGGTAGTGGAACCAACAAAAGCTTGTTTTTTGAAAATACTTATACAACAGTTAATTTTATAGGTGCCACCAATACAAAAAAAAGACAGAAAAATAAATATTTGTTATATAATATTGAATAAAGTATAGAAGCAATGAGAATTTAAATATTTTGGGAGAACACAAGAATAATATAACCAAATGGTGGACAATGAATGATTCTACATAAATATGAATTTCATGTAATAAACTCAGAAGGAATGATGCAATTGAAAAATTTTCAGTCATTCCAAACAACAAGGGGGATAAAAACTCAGTCTGATAAAATGTCAACCAATATAAGAAAATACAAAAGAGAGAGACACTAATTTTGCAATCAGCAAAATTCAGACCATGTAAAGCTAGACAGAACATAAGAGCTCTTTCAGTTTGCAACAAAAAAAAATTACAAGGAAAAGAGGTAATGTATGTATGTGTTTCATGGGGGAAAGGATCTACAAATTAATGGACATAAAGAGCAGTGACAAAAACTAGATTTCATTTAGACTCAGGTTCAAGGAAAATAAAATTTAAATGAATAAATCAGTTTGAGTAAATGTGAAAGATAACTAGACATTTAATTAAATTAGGAAGTAAATTTTGGGGGGTGTACCAGGGATTGAACTCAGGACCTTGTGCTTGTGAGGCACCACTGAGCTAAATCCCTGGCCCTAGGAAATAAATTTTTAAAACAGAATAAGTAAATCTTGTTTATGCATCTATCTTTTAGAAATGCATATTGAAATATTTAAATATGAAGTAGCACGATGTGTAGGATTTGTTTCACATCATTTCAGTGGTAGGGATGATGGCAAGTATGAATACGGATAGAACTATTTTGGCCATGTAGCCATTTATTGATGATTACTGATTCTGAGTGTTAAGTATATTCTCTCTACTTTGAATATATTTGAGAATTTCCATAATATAAGGAATGTATAAAACCATTAAATTTAAAATCACAAACGCAAAGAGACCATTATTTAGAAACATATAAAACAGAAATAGAAAACTATAATTGAACAATACAAAGTTCAACTGTAATCCAAGCTCCAGTATCCTCGAATACTTCAATACCAGGCAATTTGAGGGCAGTTCTACCAAATAATCAGCAAAAAAAGTAACCACCACCTTATGCAAACACATCCAAAGTACACAAAAAGATACAAAAGTTTTCAATTCATTTCCCAAACTAGCTCTCTTTAAGAAGAGAACTGTCTGAGAGTCCCTGAGGAAAAAATATACTGAAGTTAAGTTTACCCATATAAAGGCAAAGATCTTAAATAAGTATATAATACGTCCAGTATACCAATGAATTCAGTTTGCATCCAAGTAATGTAAAGATGTTATATCAGAAGGAAATAGAATAAAATATTAACACATTAATAGATCCGTTTTTTAAAGGCATTTGATCCTATACGAATGTGAAAACAAAGTTTGGGGACAAAACCTTTAATATAAGTGCATTTAAAAGCATTTAGTAAATTAATATTAAAATGGAACTTCTATTTCATAAAATCAATACCATTCAAATTGAAATGTGAAATAGGAACAATTATGAGCCTTGCCACTAAAATAAAGAGCAAGACATAACAGTATAGTACTAGAAAGAAAAGCCAGAAGATAAAAATAAAAAAGTAAATAAAGTTTATGAACACAAAAAGAACCCGGGGGGGCGGGGATTTAGCTCAGCAGCACCGGGCCTGCCTTGCGGGTGCAAGGTCCTGGTACCAAAAAACAGAACCCCGGCGTAGTAGAACCTGTAATCCCAGCACTCAGGAGGCTGAGGCAGGAGGATCAATGTGAGTTTGAAGCCAGCCTGGGCTACATAGTGAGTTCAAGGCCTGCTTAAATTACAAAGCGAGATCCTGTCTCGAAAAAAAAAAAAAAAATCAAAACCGAAACAACAAAAAATAGAAAGTTGGTGAAAGTATGATCATCATTTTAGAAAACTCAAGAAAAGGCCATGGATTATTCAAATAAATAAGTGACTTCTAAATGATAGTGTACAGATCGCTACAGTAAAATCAAGAGCCTTGTTATTATAACTGAAGATAAAAATTAAAATGAATTTCAATACATAGTACAGTGCACTTGTGGATAAAGCCAAAAGATCTATGTATCACAAAATTATGCAAATTGGCATCCTCTCTATCTATTGTGATAATTATTTATGCATATAAATTGTACAAATTAATGGGTTTTGGGGCCGGGGATTTAGCTCAGTTGTGCCGCCGCCTGCCTCGAAAGCACAAGGTCCTGAGTTCGATCCCTGGTACCAAAAAAACTCCAAATTAATGGGTTTCTCTGTAGCATTTCTGTACATACATGCATATATTGTGGTTTTGGAAAGTGATTGTCTTCAAACAGAAAGTTACAGAAAGTCTGAATTTGGGGGGTTTTGTTTGTTTTTTTGTTATTGGGTTTTTTTGCCCCCCCCCCCCCGTCTTGCTTTGTAGTTCAGGCTGGCCTCGAACTCTAGTATAGCCCAGGCTGGCCTTGAACTTGTGACAATCCTCCTGCCTCAGCCTCCCAAGTGCCGGAATTACAGGCGTGTGCCACCACGCTGGGCAGAAAGTCTAAATTTGCCTGCTGGAATCTACACGGTCACTGTGCTTTTTTTTCTTTAACATTTTAGAACCGTTTGGGGCTGCCTACCTGTATCTTCTCCATATCACCTCACACCTAGGATGTAATTCCGTTATCTTGAAGAGTTCAAATTGAGAGGCTATCTGGAACTAACTGGGAGGTGTTTTTGTTTTCTCCCACGGAGCTTTTAATCAGCCAATTAGAAGCCAAAACACGGCTGTACCACCGGAAGAGGATTTAAATTACAGCCCACGCCAGACGGGGGGGTGGGGGCACCAGGAGATTACGCCCTGCGTCGTGCCTACCCTCTGGCAGTCCTGAAGGTCTGGACGTGTTGCCGCTGACTTTGCCTTCTGCAGTCCGAGGAAGGGGAGACCTGTTTGTGAGTGAAGTGGCATCTGGTTTATCGGCGGGAGAAATCCAGACCTCGTCGGAAGGTAAGAATATTGAGTGAGATTTTTGTTGTTGTTGTTTTCCTTCGGTATCGGGATCAAACTCTGAACCTTGCACTTGCAAGGCAGGCGCGGTGCCACTGAGCTACATCCCGGGCCCTACTGAGTAAGGTTTGAGGGGACTGCCTACCCCCAAAAAAAGAAGGCCCTGTGCCCCCATCCCTGACAACTGCCTCAGAAAGTTCTGGTTAGGGATCACGTGATATGATGACCTTGGAAGGTTTTGGAGAGTAAGGGTGTAAGACGAGAATTAAGTCAGGATGTTGGCATCCAGCCAACAGAGGGAGGCATCTGGGACCAAGAAAGGGCTCCACGCGAGTTCTGTGAATCTTCCCCACCCCCATAACAGCGGCACCCCCAACAAATACCACCTTGGCCGATAGCCCTGGAAAACGGCAAGCCCGGGTGGCCGGAAATGGTATGCCGAACTTCCATCTCAACCTACTCCAGCTCAGGAGGACATTAGACCGTTGGCACTGGCACAGATAAGTGAAATACCTCTGTGAGCTCCGTGGACTCTACCTTCCCAGAACAATGGAGGCCTTACAGAGCATGGAAGCCATGAGTATCGCTGTAAACCACAAATGCCTCTTCACTTAACTTTCGGGTTGGGGTAGAATGCATAAGAACCTTAGTCAAAGGCTGCCTAATGTAGGTCAGCCCAGGAAGGAGTCTTGCTGAGTGACCTTGAGTTAAATTCAAAACCTTGAACAAGGACAAAGAGGACTTTCTCTCTCAGCACAAAATGACTCCATAGAGCACCACAACTGTGGCAAAATTTTGTTACCCACAAAGTATTAATGTTCTCACCCTAATTCATGGTCAGGCTTTCAATAGATATACTGTTGTGGTGGACTTCTCCTACTGTTCTGTTTTTTTTTCTTTTTTTACTAGTACCTATTTCCAAGTATATAAATTATATTTACTGTGGGGAGTTGGTACATACACAAAATACATCATAATTCTCTTTTTTGTCCTCTACCTTTCCCATGCCTCACTGCTTCTTTCAACTTTTGGTCCCCTTCCTATTTGCAAAAGCTCTGTTTCCATTTTTTTCTTCAATTCTTTTTCCATCCCCTTCTCCCCCTTTCTCCCTTCCCTCCACCTCTTGTTCCACTTCCCATTTGAAAAGATCTTACCTTCTATTATCTATCTTTTATTTTGCTCTTTATTTATATTTTGCATTTCTTATATAAGAGAAGCCATGTGATATTTAAGCTTGTGTGTCTGATTTATCTCACTTAATATTATGGTCTCAAGCTGCATCCATTTACCTATGAATGCTTCAAGTTTATCCTTCTTTATGGCAGAGTAGTACTTTAGAATATCACATGAGTGAAGCTCTTGATCTGATTGGTATAGACCTTACCTTTGCATAAGGAAAGGTACCTAAGTAGCAGCCAAGATGAGGAGGCATGACGAGGAACCTGAATATTGAGAATAAAGCCCTACAAGTGTTGTTATTCCTAATGGGGGTTGCTCGGGAAGGTATGTTAGAGGCCTCCCTAATTTCTTCCTCAGAAGCCTCAGGGATGTAAAGGCCTTGTTTCAAGTCTCAGATCAGTAGAAGGAAGGAAATCAGGCCCTATAAGAGGGAAAGATGAGGACTAACTGAGTGAAGATTGATAAGTGTACTTACTCCAGGATAGAGAGATCTCACAGAGTTCTGCCACTGCTTCCATCCTAAGTCATCTGGAAGCTGATATAGTTAAATGAGATTCCCTCTCACTTCCTTAGTGAGTCAGGGAGGAAATCTTTGGAATGAGGGGATGAGTATCGATGTGGCTAATCATTGAGATCTTAAGTCCTGCTAGAAGCCAAGGTAATGGCCCTGAATGTAAATTGAGAAAAATATCCTCTGTGCCAGAATAGAAGAGGATCTACAGGGTGTAGATCTTCTAGACACTGTGTCAGGCCCAGTAAGTCACAGGTAGGGCTGAGGGCTGCATCCTAAGGCACACTCTAGTTATATCCACAGGGCCCTCAGGGGAAAGGCTCCTCAGAGAAAAGAAGCCTAATGAATTCCTTGATGAATGCCTTCAAGGAAACCTACAAAGGCAGCCTCAGATAAAACCAAGGTAGTATCACTCTGCTGAAGAGGATCACATCATTTCATCCTCTTTCCTCCAGGTCACTGAATCATCAGTCTTCTCTCCCACACTCCAACCTTTAAGTCATCATGCCTCGTGGTCAGAAGAGTAAGATCCGTGCCCGTGAAAAACGCCGCCAGGCTCGAGAAGAGCCTATGAATGTAATGGGTCTTCAAGCTACTGTAGCAAAAGAAGAGTCCTCTGCTTCAAGTCCTCATTCCATCAATAATCCTGAGAGGTCATCTGCTGCTAGAGCAACCACCAGTCAAGAGCCTGAGAGTGCCTCATCTACCATGGCTGCTGCTGCTGCATCATGCACAAGTTTTGATGAAGACACCTGCAACCAAGTTGGGGAAATGCTAAGTAATTTAGAGCTGACCACTAAGGAGTGCCAGAAAGACTTTGTGGAGGAAAGAGTTGCTATCTTGGTACACTACCTGCTCTATAAGTATCAAATGAAGGAGCCCTTTACAAAGGTGGAAATACTGAAAAATGTAATTCAGGTAACCAAGAATCACTTCTCTGATGACCTGAAAAAAGCCTCTAATCACCTGGAGTTGACCTTTGGCCTTGATTTGAAAAAATTAGATACCAGTAAGAATACCTATGTCCTCATCAACAAGCTGGAATTAGACCGAGATGTGAAAGTGAATGATAATGAGTATGTACCCACGACCGGTCTACTGATGAATATCCTGGGTGTGATCTTCACAAAGGGCAACTGTGCCATTGAGGAGCAAGTCTGGGAAGTGCTAAGTATGATGGGGATATTTGATGGGCACCAGCACCACTTCTTTGGGGATACTAGAAAGCTCATCACCAAAGATTTAGTGAAAGAAAAGTACCTGGAGTACCGGCAGGTACCCAACAGTAATCCTCCACGTTATGAATTCCTGTGGGGCCCAAGAGCCTGTGCTGAAACCAGCAAGATGAAAGTGCTGGAGTTTTTGGCCAAGATCTATAATTGTGCTCCTAGTTCCTTCTCACCCTGGTATGAGGAAGCATTGAAAGATGAGGAAGAAAGAGCCAAAGCCAGAGTTGCTGCTAGGTCTCATTCAGCTGCTGTAGCCCGTTCACGTTCCAAGGTCAATCCCAGCAGCTTTCCTAGTCCCAGGTGAAGTGTAAGAAAGACACTTCACTATGCTTTTAAAGAGAAAAGCTAATGTTCTCTTTAGTGGAGTGTGGCATGAGATTTGGCAACAACATAGTGTTTAGTGTGTGTTCCTGTTCTGTGTGGTAATTTGGGTAACTTAGAAATTTATTTAAATGTTCTTTTTAGTAGATAGTTTATATAGCTTCAGAATTCAATTTATGAGTGATATAAACCATACATTTTTCTATGTTTATGTTTAAGAATGAAGGTTTCATTATTTTATAGAGTAAGTTGAGAAACATTCCATTGTACTTAGTAATTTCAAGCAGGATAACACAATATTGGATTAGTCATTTCCTTGGAAAAGACCCAGGAGAAAAATAAGATAAGTTAGAGGAAAAAAGTAAAAGATGATAAATTATTGTATTTCTTTATCACTTTTACTCTGTTAGGTTAAATTAAGAGATACATGCTCAAATATGTAAGTTTATTCAATAATAAAGAAGAAATATCATAATAAAGTTGAACTTTTACACACCGTCTCATTTATTTCTCTGATGTTACCCAGGCATCTGGTTGCAGAAGACGCTGTTAATATTGGGTATGTCAGGGTAAACAAGATTCACCCATGCACCCTGAATTTCAAAGTCTAAGAGAAACTTTTACTTAAGGAAGACTGTGAGATATATCTTAAAACATAAAGAACAAGTCAAAAGCAAAAAAAAAAAGACAGGAGGATTCAGATAAGAATACTTAGGTACAGGGCCGGGGATTTAGCTCAGTAGTGCCGCTGCCTGCCTCAAAAGTGCTAGGTCCTGACTTGAAAGTACAAGGTCCTGAGTTCAATCCCCGGTACCAAAAAAAAAAGAATACTTAGGTACAGCCCTGGGACAAGTAGGTTCAGGCCTTAGGAAACCACCAGTCTTTCAATGTGAGTCAATTTTAAGTTAAGCAGGATTGTTGGTCATAGGAGGCTATGGGAGTGACAAACATGGACCAGATTCTCAAAGTGATGTGTGCAGAGTTAAACGATTAATACCTGGAATGAAAACTGCTTTTAGCTGTTACTTTGGTGTCAGATAAGTCAGAGAGAATCATCCTCCTTCCTAATGGAAGGGGCTCTGCATTCACACTTTGTCAGCATCCTTTTTCCAGTACAGTTGGGCACAGTGCATGAGCTATGAGTTTTATACACATCAGTTCCACGGAGTTTCTGAGAAATAAGGGTGATGTCACCCAATATAAGTGCTTAGAAGCAAGTCTGCTGGCAGTATTTGCTTCGGCCTGGAAAATACAGAGCCTGCTACATTAAAAGAGCATTTTCTTAGGCTGTGTTGAGTAAAATTTGGCAAGCTCTTAAGTGAATAATAGGTTTTGAATGGGAGTGAAATAAATGAAAATAGGATTAGTTTGAATATAAGGACAGTTGGGAAGGGTAGTTTATTCTTGATAGAAATTTTAAGAACCTTCACTTGGATCCAACTGGAGAAGAGTTCCTCAAATCTAAAATAAGTAACAGCCTTTAAAAGTTACAAACTTAGTTCTGCTTGCTACATCCAAGTTGGGCTGATTTGTGTGCTTTGTCAGAATGGTGCATATTCTCTGACATCTCAAGATTTTAAAAAATCACAGCAGATATTCATAGGGCCCATGGAATAATAGTAATAACTGCCAATTATTAAAAGTGCATGTCTTGGTCATTTTTCTGTTGCTTGACACAATACCTCACCCAACTTACAGGAAGACAACATTATTTTGGCTCATAGTTTTTAGTCCACAGTCATCCATGTCATCCAGTTCCAAGGCAGCAACAAGGTAACAAGAGGAATGGTGGAGGAAAAGGTGCACAACCCATGGTAGCCAGGAAACAGAAAGAAGGGAAGAAATGGAGGAGATGGGGACAATACAGCCTTCTAGCCCATGCCTTCAGTTACCTGCCTTTTCTGATCAGGCCCAACCTCGTAAGGACATATTTAGCTATTGGACTCATCAATAGATAAATGCACTAATGTGTGTCACATTCCCATGATCCAATCACCTTCCACACACAAGAATTTTGGGGAATATTTTAGAGTTAAACCGTCACAATACAATAAGCATCACAGGAGTCCTATGCGACAAGGTTTTTCAAAGTCAGGGCACAAGGAACTTGAACCTTATACAACTTTGCGACTTTTCTGACTTCGCATGACTCCCAAGTGTCAGAACCCTGGTTTGAATTTAAGTTTGATTAGAGCCCATATTTTTCCATTCTTTTCTTCCCAAGGCAAATGTTCTGTCTTAATTCATTTCTCTTCTTACCACTACATAATATTTCTAGACAATGAAGAAAAGAAATGGGCCAGTGTACTGACCCTGGGTGTAATAAATAAGAATTAAACAGGCAAGCGCGCAGCCAAGCCGACGGCTCCGGGGACGTCGGTGGGGTAACCCGCTGGCCTCCCTGCGTCTGCTCTCCTCTGTCCCAGTTCGGGGCGGGTGGGGAGAATGGCTTCAGAGATGGAGTCATCTCTGGAGGCCAACTTCTCCAACAGCTGCGTGGTGCCGGGGGCTTCGGCCTGTCTGCCTCTGGCCTGCTCCCGCATCTTCAAGATCATCGTGATCGGAGACTCCAATGTGGGCAAGACGTGCCTGACCTACCGCCTCTGCGCCGGCCGCTTCACGGACCGTACCAAGGCCACCATCGGGGCGGATTTCCGACGACAACGAGCAGTGGACCTCGACGGGGAGCGCATAAACATCCAACTGTGGGACACGGTGGGCCAGGAGCGCTTCCGGAAGAGCATGGTGCAGCACTCCTACCGCAGCGTGCGCCCGTGGTCTGCGTGTACGACGTGACAGACATGGCCAGCTTCCGCAGCCTGCCGGCCTGGATCGAGTACTGCAAGCAGCACTTGCTGGCCGGCGACATCCCGCGCATCCTCGTGGAGAATAAGTGTGACTTGCTTCCAGGTGCCCACGGACCTGGCCCAGACGTTTGCCGACACGCACAGCATGCTTTTGTTTGAGACCTCTGCCAAGAACCCCCACGACGGTGACCACGTGGAGGCTATCTTTATGACCCTAGCGCGCAAGCTGAAGAGCCACAGGCCACTCATGCTCAGCCAATAATCGTCGTCGCTCCCCGCCCCCCAGGACATCTTGGCCCTGAAGGCCGGCCGAGGCCAGGCCAGCCCTGCAGTGCTGGTGCTGAGCCGCCTGCGAGTCGGGGCTGTGACCAGAGGCGACCTGGGACGGTGCTGAGCGGAAGGGGACCCACACTGCACTGCTCAGCGTCTCCTCTCTGTCTCCGTGGTTGGGGCTGTCACAGTGACCCACAGGGAGAGGTGCTTCTCTTCCGGGATGGAGAGCAAGAGAGCAGGATGCGTCCCGCTGCGCCTGCTCCCGCCGGCGGGCTGGAGGGAGGCCAGAGACTAACCAGGCGCTGTGTTCCTCGCGCTGTCTTGAGTGCAGAGCTGATTGAGAGTATCGGGAGTGTAACTGAGGGCGATTGGTCAGCGTGGGTCCTGGTCTCTTTCTCTCGTTTAGCGACTAAGTGTTGGATTAAATCAGCTTTCATTTGGATGTAGCTCCTCCTCGGGCTTCACTCTGATTCCTGTGAATCTGTGTGTATTTCTGTAATGGTGTTGTCTTGTCAGTTTCTGTATGGTCACAGCAGAATAGGCCTCCTGGGTGTGATAAATATGTTAGAGCCAGGCGTGTGGTGCACGCCCGTAATCCTAGCACTGGGGATGCTGAGGATTGCCACGAGTTGAAGGCCAGCCTGAACTACTTAGCGAGACCCTGTCTCAGAAAAACCAAAAAAATTATCTGACCCTCAATGGTGAAAAGAATACTTCAGCATTTTTGCCCTACTTTTATTTTGAATTTAAGACTTTGCACAGAGAAAATGATGCACTTGCATGTGAAGCTGTTTACATAAATGGAATGTAAGCCATGGACTTTAGGTAATGCCTGTGCATTCACTGATTGGATCTTGGCTGTCCTTGGTAATTTTAGAGGAAGTTAAGCCAAAAGATGATTGTACTTAAAATATTTTCAGAATGTGGAGAACCAATTATCATATAATTGAATCTAGTTTAGGAGTTTTGTTTAATTATTGTGGTGGTCCTAAATGGATAATTTAGTTATAAAAAAACATAATTCTATTAAATAAACTAATTGAAAGTAAAAAGAAAAAAAAGAATTAAACATCATATGGGGATTACCTATGGGCTCCATTTGCTAGAGTCCATGTGTCCCTGGCCCCAATGTTCTTTAAGAATTAACTCTGACCAGGAGTTGGGACCAGGCCCAGCACTTCCCAAAATGCATTGCTGTCTCCCACTGAGCTCTCATACCCAAATCTGCCTTATTACCTGCTGCCTAGCTCTTCCTTGCTTCCCTCTTTGAAGGCTGTACCTGTGCCTTTCAGAAAACAAAGCTCAGACTTAGAGCATCACAACTCGCTGCAAGTGTCTCCTATCACTCAACATGGACCCCCTCTGGTAACAACCCCTTCCGCATAATTCTTCACTTTGGCAGTGATATTTAGGGTTCTGCTCATCTGCTCCGAGTGTTATCACCAAAGGTTTTTGTTTTTCCAGATTAACTTCTGAGTTAAGTCAAATTTGACACAAAATCTACTCTTTCTTGAAAGATAATTCAAGTTAGGTTTTAAGAAGCAGTTGAAGTTAGAAAAGAAGAAGTATGTTTGGTGACTTGAGACGAGCTATGAATCCATACGCCGATGAGTGAACTTAACTAATAGGAAAAGAATGTAAGCCTCCCTCCTAAGTGATAGATAAAGAAGGATCTAAGAAATCACTGTAAGAAACCATGTCTAGAATCTGGATTCAAAACAAAACAAAACAAAAAAACTGTGTCCGTTCATGAGGATATAGTGGTTTTCCATGCTGACATAACAAACTACTATACATTAAAGGAATTAAAATAGCACACATTTATTTTGCCACACTTCTATAGGTGAGATATATGGGTTGGTTCTGCTGGTTTCTTTGCTCAGTTAGGCAAACTCAAATCAAGCTTTCAAAGCCTGCATTCTTACTGGGAGACACAGGAAAGAATCTTATTCCCAGTCTTATTCAGATTGATCTTGGAATCCAGTTCTATGAAGAGTGTAGTTCTTGGAGTGAGAGTGAGTTTCCTTGCTGGCTATCAGCTGGAGCTGCCATAGTTCCTTGAGGTCTCTCTCCAATCTTGCATGTGAGTTCCTACTTTTTGAGTCAATAATAACAAGTTGAACCTACCTCATGCTTTCAGTCTTTCCAACTTCCCTTTTGCTACATTTCTCTTCTGCCTTCAGGTGGAGAAATGTATTTGTTTGTAGGGGATAATAGAATTAGATCAGGCCCCTGCAGGAAATCCAGAATAATCTACCTATTTTTAAAGTAAATTCCTAATTTAATTATATTTTTAAAGTGTTTTGGCCATGTAACATGTAAATTATATTTTTAAAATGTTTTGGCCATGTAGTCTTTGTAGAGAAATTATTCAGTCTCCCACACAGGTAGAAAACGTCTCCCTGAAAGGTATGCCTGCTCCAGTAAGAAAATAAAAATCAATTCACCACCATTCTCCTGACTTTTGCCTGCTCCGCGGGGGAAATTCTTCCCTTTTCATTGTACCTAAGAACACCTATAAAAGTGCTTAGGTATGTTCATGAGGTAGTGTGTAGCAGAAACTTGTAAGTTAAAATTTGAAAAGGGCCGGGGATTTAGCCCAGTGGTTCCAGCGCCTGCTTCACAAGCGCAAGGTCCCAAGTTTGATCCCTGGTACCAAAAAAAAAAAAAAAAGATTTGAAAGAGGCACCAAAAGAAAGAAAAAATATTTCTCGATCTTTCAGAGATTATAGATGTTATTGAAAAACTTGGTGCAAAAAGATGCTATTGAATAGAAAAAAGTGATCCCTCTTTGCTGAGATTTACAGGATCATTTTGAAAAAAAAAAAAAGGTGTGATCCCTGATTTGTACACACCGTCATATATAGGCAGCAGAAAATTTTGTTGAAGAATAGATATTTGGTAGGTCCAGAAACACCTTCAAGAATAAAGAGGGCTATTTTCAAAGCAGATTATAATAGTAACTTTTTATTGCGTGCTTACAATACGACATTAATTGGAGAGACTGAAATTGCTCCACCTTGTGTCTTGCTTTCCTCTATTTATGTGGAAACTATATTGCCAGTCTACTTGTGGGTAGGAAAAGTAGTGTGACTCCCCTTCACACTGAAATATGAATAGAACATGATTTTCCCTTCAGACTAAGTCATGTGAAAACCAGTCTGCCACCTCTAGGCTTTCTGTTGCATTTATTAGCAAACGTGAAAACTTCTGTTGAGATATGCCACATGTGGGAAGTAGCCTAAATCACTGGGTCACCTGACAGCAAAGAGCCCAAGATAATCCACACTGAATTTTATTTTCATAAGAAATAAGGTTTGGGTGTGTTACAATATTCAGATTTCAGACTTTTCCCATTATTTCTCCATATTATATTCATATAATATAGAGCTAATATTCCTGTTGTTAGTCTTATTTAAATATTTTAATTACAAAGAAAAAAGACATATTCTTGTTGTCCAAAAATACTAAAAATACAGATAGATCATAATTCTAATTCCTCCATAATTCAATCCCTCCTCAAAGGTAATCCCATTTAAAATCTTACATGTAATATTTTAAAATATATTTGAAGCATCTTTTCCATAGGTGCACTAAAAAAATTTGCTAACAGTTTTTAACATAAATTGATAACCATGACACATATTGTTTTGCCTCTTACCTTTGCCACTGACTAAAATAGATGCAGTGTCTTTCTATGGCAGCATGTATAGATACACCATACTCTTAACTATTCCCTAGAAGTCTGAAGTATGTATGTGCCATATTTGACTGAACCAATCTTCTCCTGATGTACGTAAATTATTTCCCAGTTTCTGCTCTGATTAATACAACTGGTAACAACATTATAGAACATCAATTCTCAAGCAAATAGTCATGTTTTATTACACAAAAGATGCATAAAAGTGCAAATTGAATTAAAGTGGAATGAGTGTGAGGATTGTAAATTTTTATGAATATTGCTAACATCATTCTATTCCAATAATTCTTTACCAATTTATATTCTCACATATTTATGTATGTGAATAAATTAAGCTCTCAGAGGCATTTTATTTTATCAACCTTATAAAATTTGGTCAAATTTGAAAACACATTGTCTCACTCTTATTTTAATTTATATTTCCTTGTTTTCTAAGTAGGTTGAGGAGAAAGTAAATAAAATCCTTAAACTATATAATGTGAAATTTCAGCAATAGTATCTTGAACAATGATTCATGTATGATTTAGTATTCTGATATGTCAGTAAAATACTTCTCTTTACTTTGAGAAGAAAGCATTTGGTTAGAAAGATCAAATGCCAAGAAATGGGCCCACACAGGAAATCCTCAGTGAGGAAATTCAGAAAGACCAGGGAGAAGAACAATTGCCAAAATCCATGAGAAAAATCACAAGCTAAACTCAGTCCAGAGAGCTTAAGGCACCTGACAGTCAGGGGTCTATACACTGAGTTCAGCACGGAGTAAAGAAGAATCACAGGGAAGTGACTCGCAACCTGTTAGATGTCAGGTATGCAGAGTTCATGTCTTGTGATAAGGAAAGAATGTATACCAGGACAAAGGAGGTTACTAGTAGGAAAAGTTTATTGAGAGAAAGCTACCAGGAGTCAGGAGGAGTCCTGAAAGTGGGTTGCCTCTAAGGCTCTTTGGATGTTTTTATACATGAAAATGACCATAACTCAGACCACTCTGGGCCAAGCTGAGGCCAATTTATGGGGTTACAAATATAGTATCTTAGCTAATATTGACCCAATAAGGAAGTGAGGCAAGTAGCCAGGGTACATGGTGGGCATCACTAACTTTAGCCTATCTGTAACTTCTAACATGGAAAGAGCAAAAGCATTTTGAGGAAAAGACAGGAGTGTGGCTCAGGGTGTTCTTGTCACCCATTTACACATCTGACACATTATCTAGTCTCACTGGACCAGGTGATGCTGATTATGGTATAATCTCAAGCTGCTGTCCATCTCTAGAGAGGTCTACAGGTCTGGCTTTCTTCCAGTTCATCTCCAGCCACAATTCTGACATGCCTCATCTTTTGCACTGCCTCCCTTGAGGGCCTGGTCCCTCTCTGACTGACTGTTAATTTCTATCTAAATTAATTCTCTATAATAGAAGAGACCAGAAGGAGAGAAGATGGGGAAATGGCAGTGCCTCAGACAAATTTCTTTAAAAAGCTTGGGAATCTCTGAATCACTGTTATTAGTATCAAGTTATAGGGTGATCTGAGTGGGCAGATCAATTGGATGAAAGGACCAGAAGCAAGTGAGACACCCAACTTCCCTTAGAGTCTCCCCTACCCACTTGTCAGGCAGAATGTAGACAGCTCCTCTGCATCAGCCAGCAATACTACTAGTAGATTCTGGAAGAGCTACATCTCTTCAGTATCTTTATTGAAATTGCCATCACCTTTTGCTTTGAGGTGAGGGCACTGAATCAGACAGCAGGTGGTTTAGTGCATCTTTGCCAGTGTACCAGGCCTGAGAGCTATTGGCATAACGGAGAAGAAAGGTTATTATTCCCTTGGTGTATGTGGCCCTTCTGCCACAGTGTTTGAGGCTGTACAAGTGGGTAGGATTGGTGATTAAGGACAATTAAAATAGGACAGTAGTAACAGTGAGCAGTGGGAGTGTGCAGCTGTAGGGCAGGAGAAATTGAAGAGGGGTTTCCTTGAGGCTAATTACCTCACTGACTCTGGAAGTAAAGGACTTAGTATGCATATGACTTGCAAAATGACTCTGATGCTATCCCCAGATCAGATTACCATCTAATATCGCTGACTGCTCTGGAGGACAGTGTGGATTTTCTCTGGGGACTTGTCTTCAGTGCAAGCATATCCAGGTGGATGCAGAACCATTGAAGTTCGTGTAGTTTCTTGTTACATTGACGAGGTGACAGGTGTATATGAAATCCAATCTCTACTACTGTTATAACCCTCCCTTACTTGAACTGAAGAATTTTTAAAGTGCTTCTGTACTAGTCCTGCCCAAAGTTATTGCATGGCCTGGAATAAAATTTATCTCACCTTTTATTGTGAGGCAAGAGCATTGAACGTGCTGTGGTCACAGGTTCACAGAGTGAACAGTTCCAGATCCTTAAAGTAAAAGTGAAGACCCCAAGGAAGTTCTGAGAGAACCACTCACCCCAGTACAGACTGCTCACCCCAAAGCCAGGTGTTTGCTGTTAGTACTTTTAAGCCCATGCCCAGGTATTAGCCTCAGGTACCACCTCATTTCACCCTCTGGAGACTGAGGATATGGGGGTGAGGAGTGAGGTCACTGGGAAGAAAGACCTTGGTTTAAGCCTTGCTTGACTTCTATCAAAACAGGGAGGAGTCTCAGGCCACACAAGAGTTCATGAAAGACCCCCTGTGTGAGTTCTGTCAGAGTTCCCTACCACCACAAAACATAGATCACCTCTACACCCTGCTTTCAGCCCTGAGAGGCTATGTTAGCTTTTCGTTGTGTTGACAAAATATCTGAGGTAAACAAATGAAAGGAGGAAAGTTAATTTGGCTCAGTGTCAGAAGCTTCAGTCCATGGTCATTTGGCCCCATCATTTTCAGAGAGGGGGAAGGAAAGAGGGAGAGAGAGAGAGAGAGAGAGAGAGAGAGAGAGAGAGAGAGAGAGAGAGAGAGAGAGAGAGAGATGCCCCTAGTAGTGACTTCAGTTCTTTCCACTAGGCTTTAACTCTTAAAGTTTCCACCCCTGCCAGTAGACCATTCAGCTATAAATGCATCAATAGATTAATCTGTTCATGAAGCCAAAACCTCATGTTACAATAAAACCTCGTCTCTAAACAACACATCATCAAAACCTCACCTCTGGGCCTGGGATTTAGCTCAGTGGTTCTGCCACCTGCCTCAAAAGCGCAAGGTCCCGAGTTTGATCCCTGGTACCAAAAAAAAAAAAAAAAAACACCTCACCTCTGAACACCACTACCAACACTGGGACCAAATCTTCCACACATGAGCCCTTGGGGAACATTTAAGACTCCAACCATAACAGAGGTACTCTATACAGGTGGCATACACTGGCTTCCCCACTCTCTGCCACTGACTTCTCAGATAAGTAAAGTATTTCTTTGAGCTGAGCCACTATCATATGAGCAAAAGAGAGAGCCAGGGAAGTCTTACAGGGCTGGTGTATAATTACGGAAAAGACCCTGAGTTAGTTTTGAGGGCACCACCTACATCAGAAGAGAAAAAGGTGAGTAGAATCACAATTCTTGTGTAAGCCTTGGAAGACTCTGAATAGGGATCCCCTGATATAGCACCCTTTAATATTATAGGATTCAGACAGGTGAAGTATGGAACTAGGCTACTAAGCTTCACCATCAGGTGAGCCGAAGACAGAGTCCGAGGACTTCCTGCAGTGAAGGTGAAGACCATGGGTAAAATGAGAGGGGAAAATCCATACCATATCAATAGGACTACACAGAAACCAGGTCTATGGTGTGAAGAATCAGAGACCTGTGGTAAAAGTGGCAGGAGATAAAATACTCTCAACTCCACCTCTGGTATCTCAGAAAATAGAGGGAGGTTGACGAAGGAAAGACAACAGGAAGGAAGGAGGGAAGGAAGGAAGGAAGGAGAAAGAAAAGGATGTGATGAGGATTGTGTTAAATCATCAGACAGAGGAGTCCGAGGTTCTGCCAAAAGGCAAGATAAAGACCCTTTGTAAGGTGAGGAGTATCAAATACCTAGGAGAGAAAGCCCCACAGAGCCCCTACCATTTCCCTCAGTGGTAACAGAACCCCCCAAAGAACACCTAATTTGGCACACTGATTTCCTTCTTTGAAGATTCAAGGAAGGACCATAATATAGGACCAGGGTTACAGCCTCAGCCCAATAGAAAGAGTTTTAGGCTACCAGAAACAAAGGTAAGAACACTAATTGAAATACGAAGGAATCACCTCCCCAGAAAGAACTTTTTCTACAGAGTTCTGCCCCTGGTGTAAGTAAGCTCAGGGACCCTACAGGTAGAATTCACTGTATAGAACACAGGCTTTTGGTTGTCAGAAAAGCTATCTCCAATCTCTTATAGGAGGTAATGTAAGGACCTTGAGTGATGCTTCAGGAGACTTCCTCTCCAAAACCCAGAGGGTCCACGGATTTCTCACAGGTCCTGGAGAGGGATGGCTTGGTGAAACACACCGATTTCTCCTGGTGAAAACTCACTGAGGTGAGGGCATTGGAATGGAGAGTCAACCTTAAACCAGCAAAGAAAGAATCCCAGCCCCTAATAAGAGTACCCATGGAAAGGATCCCGAGTTCAGAGGGAACTCTCCACTCCAGATCAAAAGGGGCAGCCACAGTCTTGCTCATGCTCTAAACTGCAAGGTCTGTGAGGAAGATATCTGAGGGTGACACCTCTAACTTCTTTCTTTAGAATCCCAGGGACAAGGGGACTTTCTCTGGTGGGACAGATCTCAAAACAATAGAACATGGAGGCCCAGGGCCTAACTGAAGCTGAAATGAAGACCCTGAATGAATAGTGACCTTAACTTTCTAGGATAGAAAGAGTTTCTCAGAGGTCTTCCATTACAGTCATTCTGCTGTTACAAGACAGATAAAGTCTGATGAAGGTCTCTTTCAGTTGATTCTGTAGGATAGGAGAGAAATGGAGGCACTGAAATGAGAGACAAAAACAAAGCAGTTGAGTAGAGAGATACTAGGACCTGCAGAAATCAAGATGATGGCACTAAATGTGAATGAAGAGACATACCCCTGCCCAGAACTAATGGGCCTCTACAAATCCTGAACTTTCCAGGCCTTGCTGCCCACCCCACAGCAGGTCCCTGGTAGATCGGCTAGGTAGCAACCTAAGACACAACTTAATTATTTCACAGGAAGCAAATAAGTAGAACAGGGATTAGGGGGCTTTTGTGTTCTTTAAATAGCACATACAAGAAAACTTGTCAGAGAGCCATCTATAAACCCAAAGTCGTATCTCTCTGGTGAATAGGCACAAATATTTCATCCTTTCTTCTCTATATCAACAGATTATCTACTCTTCTGCCTGCTGTACTTGAGCAGAATCATGCCTTGGGGTCAGAAAAGCAAACTAAGTGGTAAGAAAAACTACCATCAGGCCTGAGAAAATCTCAAAGATCAAGAGAATAGTTGGATTATTGGAGCAAAGGAAGGTGAATATAACTCTTTCTCCTGTGCTCCTTTCAAGGGTACTCCCCATGGCTCACTTATTGGGAATCTTAACAATCCCAAAAGTCCTGGGAGAAACCTATTCACCATCACTACAGCTGCAGTTACTTCACACACATGATCTACTTAACAACAATGTGGAGGAAAGGACTAGATACACACAAGACCAAGAAGCAACTAAGAACTTCCCCAGATAATTAATAATGTGCATTACTTACTGCATAAGTATTGGATGAAGGAGCTCATTACCAGGACAGAAATGCTAAGAAACATAGAACGAATTCACAAGAACTGCTTCTTAAACATCCTGAGGAAAGCCTCTGAGTACCTGGGGCTAGTCTTTGGCCTTGACTTGAAGGATCTCAACAGGAACATCTATGTCCTGGTCAACAAACTTGAACCAAGCTCTGAAGAAAGACTGAGTGATGACCAAATTGTGCCCAGTACTGGTCTGCTGATGATTATTCTGGATGTGATCTTCACAAAAGGCAACTATGCCAGGGAGGAGAAAGTCCAGGAACTACTAAATATGATGTGGAGGAACACTTCATTTTGGCGGAATCTCAGGAAGCTCATCACCAAAGATTTAGTAAAAGGAAGGTACCTAGAGTACCAGGAAGTACCTAACAGTGATCATCTACACTATGAATTCTTGTTGGGCCCAAGAGCCCATGCTGAAACCAGCAAGATTAAAGTCCTTGAGCTTTTTGGCTAAGATCCATAATACTGTTCCTATGCCTTCACGCCCGTGTATGAGGAGGCATTCAAAGACGAGGAACAAAGAGTCCAAACTAGAGTTGCAGCCAAGGCTCACATCAGTGCCCTGGCCAATGCACATTTCAGGGCTATTTCCAGAAGCTCCACCCATCCATAGTAAACCCTATGGCAGATTCTTCACTTTGAAGTTGAAAAATGAAGTACATGTCAAATTGGGACTACAGACAATATAGTACACAGAATATTTGTGCTTGTGTGGTAATTTTAATAATTTGTTCCTTTATCACAAGGTTAAAGTAGCTTCAGAATCTAAGTTTATGAGTGACATTGCTATTTTTCTGTATGTGTTTTTTTTTTTGGTACCAGGGATCAAACTCGGGACCTTATGCTTGTGAGGCAGGCTACTGAACCACTGAGTTAAATCCCCTGTCCTTTTTTGTATGATACTTAACAGTAAGTGATTTATTATTTTGCAGATCAAATTAGTAAACTCTCCTTATTTAGTGATTTGGAACAAGATACCATGACAGTAAGCTAGGCATCTGAGCAGTATAAAAATTGAGATCAAAGAAAAGAGAGAAACGTAAAAGATGGCTAGTTATAGAACTCTCTATTTACTTTTACTCTGTTGTTCTATAACATTAAAAGATAGATACTTGGATATACTTCAACTGTTCAAGAATATGGGAGACATTATATCATGATAAATCAGATCTTTTGCACACTGGGTCATTTATTACTCCAACACTAATTAAACGTTCTTTGGAGGGTTCTGTGCTAGAACTGGGAATGTGAGAATAAACAAGAATTATCTGTGTGCATTGAATTGTAAAGTCTACTAGCAGAGGTCGTGTAAGGAATATGGCAAGGTACACTCCAAGATTTAAAGGGCAAGTTAAAAGAAAGAGTAAGGATGTAGGACAAGTATATTTAATAAGAGCTTCTAGTGTAAATTCTTTGATGCCAGTGAGGTTGGAGCCTTGGGAAACTGCAAGTCCTCCCGTGTGAATCAATATTAAATTAAGCTGACCAGTAGGTCAGATGAGGCTTTGTAAGTGATGAGCAGTGCCATCCTCCCAGAAGATGTGACCAAACTTGAAAGTCTAAAGATGAAAAACTATTTATGGTATTTCCTTAGGATAATGGACAAACGAGAGAAATCTCCACTTGGGACAGTAATGGAGGGTGTCCTGTGGCCCCCACCCCAGTCTAGTGCAATTGAACACACTGAAAAAATAGGTCATCACATGCACACTATCCCCAATGAATTTCTGTGAAATTAGGGTAAAACTCTTTCAACATGGGATGCTCACAAGCCAACATACTTGCTGCTCTGGCCTGGGAAAGACAAAGTCTGTATTAGTTCATTTTATGCTGTTGTGATAGAAGACAAGAGACCAAGTAATTTGTAGAGAAAATAAATGTATTTTCTTACAGCTCTAGAGGCTGGGAAGTCCAAAATGAAAGTGCCAGCATTTAGTAATGACCTTCTTGGTGCACTGTCCACAGAGGAATAAGAGAAGATGACAAAGGTAGAAAAAGGAATCTCAACTCATCCTTTTATTCAAAATGAACAAACTTACCAGCATGGTAACACACTCTTGTAAGCCCAGCTAATCAATAACCTCAGAGGCTGGATGAGGAGGAGCCTTCCAGGCAGGCATACCACCGCCCCAGGACCGAGGAACAGAGCCACCCCCAGCCCTGAGGCGGTGAGGCGCATGGGTGCTAGCAGCACCACCCCCACCCCCATGGTTGAAATGAGAAGACATGTAAACAAGTCTCAAAACCAGACTTCCAGATCACCTAAAGGAATCCAATGGGAAATGAGAAGGAACAATCTGATACTCAACCACCTAGACTTCCTCAACTGGCAACAAAAGAGGATCTGGAAAGAATGAAATAAGAAATAATTACTCAGATAACAGCAGAGATTGTGCCCATACTGCAAGACATGATTAATAAATTTAGAGAGGACACAAATAAGAAAATAGAGGAGCTGAGGAACATGATGGAATCCCAACATAGGAAAGAAATGGAATCTATAAAATGATGCAAAGAGATTTCCAGGAGATGAAAAACTCCATTGCAAGTTTACACAGCAGAATGAGCCAATGTGAGGACAGAATTTCAGATATAAAACATAAGATTGCAAGTAGTAACCAGGAAAAGAAAAATTTCTTAAAAATAGTAAGGGATCACAAGAAATCAATCCAGCAGCTGTTAGATGATGTAAAGAAGAATAACATAAGACTGATCAGCGTCAATGAAGAAACAGGAGAGAGTGCAGATGACATAAAAAAA
>NW_004624787.1:2378852-2416526 GCF_000247695.1 Heterocephalus glaber | reverse complement strand
ACATATGAAAAAATGTTCAACATCACTAGTCATTTGAGAAATGCAAATGAAAACAATGCTGAGATTCCACTTCACCCCAGAAAGAATGGCTACTATCAAGAAATCAACCAATATCAAATGCTGGCAGGGCTGTGGGGAAAGAGGAACCATTCTTCATTGTTGGTGGGAGTGTAGATTGGTGCAACCACTGTGGAAATCTGTATGGAGATACCTGAAAGAACTAGTACTGGAAGTCCCATTGGACCCAGCTATTCCCCTGCTGGGTATCATCCCCAAAGAATTAAAAGAATCATACCACAGTGATATATGTGCACCCATGCTCATTGCAGCACAATTTGTAATAGCTAAAACTTGGAAGCAGCCCAATTGCCCATCAACTGGAGACTGGATAAAGAAAACATGGGTTTTTTTTTTTTTTATAAAATAGAGTACTACTCAGCCATAAAAAATGAGAAATTAGAGACATTTATAGCTAACTGGATGCACATTGAGGTGATACTCTTAAGTGAAATAAATTGGACATACCTGTGTAAATACTGAATAGTTTCTCTGGTGTGAGAAACTAAAAGTGTAAATAAGTACTGAAAGGTATAATAGATAATGTGAAATAGGAAGAAAAGGAGCAAAGGGGAAGGGGAAATGGGAGGGATAGGGGAAAGGAAAGAAGGGAACGGATTTAATATGAGAAAATTAAAAAATGGAAACAAATTATTTGTAAATAGGGAGGAATGGAGGGGTTGAAGGGAGGGCAGCAGAATGGGGAAAAAATAAGAGCCAAGAGAGATTATGTAAAGGTGCAAATTTCCAGTGATGAATGTCATTATATTGTGTACCTAAAGTGTACCAATAAAATTAAGTTTAAAAAAATAGCCTCATAAGCTGAGGCAGGAAGGTCGCAAATATGAAGCCAGAGTGGGAAACTCAGTGAGATCTTGCTTCAAAATCAAAAATTAAAAGCTGAGGATGTAGTTCAACATTCCTCGGATTTAATCTTTAGTATTGGAAAGCGCTCATAGAATAATGTATTGTTCACAAAATAGTAGGGTTAATCCATTCGTGAATGCAGAGCCTTCATGACCTAGACATCTCACATTAGGCTCCATTTCCCCAAAGTGTTACACCCTGGGGTTTAACTTTCCAACACATGATTTTTGGAGGACACATTCAAACCATTGCAGAGTCTATTCTATTAATAAGGTATTTAAGCCACATTGTCATGAGTATAATTTGGTAAACTCAAAGCTGAGGGGCAGATATTTTGATAGGATTGAATGAAGGCATCTTTGACACATTGTCTATAAGCCTTGAGTTGCATCTGACTTGAGAAGTTTCATATATATATATATATACATATATATATATATATGTATATATGTATATATTTTTTTCCAAACAGTAATTGACTTTTAAGTGACTTTTACTTGCTTAGCAGCATTTTGACTGATTTGGTGTTCCATGTTCTAGAGGACTACATATTCTCTTGATGTCTCCAGGATAAAAAGTAAACTAAAATTTAACTAGAGCTGAGATTGGCATGTTTGTGAGCAAAAATTATAATAACTGGTAAGTGTCAAAGACTCAGTACATGCTGGCACTGTCAAGTGCCTTATGTAAGTAACATTCCTACATTCAGACTTCACAAGGCATTCATGAGCCAGGGAGCATGATAACTACATCAACTCCACATCACAGACAAAACAAACAAACAAACAAACCTGAGGTTTGTAGACCTTTACAATTTTCTTGAGTTCACACAGCTAATAAGAAATGGGGCTGAGAGTTCTGGTCTGAATTTCTCTACAGCCCACACTTTTCCTCTCCTCCCAGCCTAAGGCAGATCTTGCATATTCATTTATCACTACTACAGCATCAGGCAATGAAAAGGAAGACATTGTAGCCAAAACAACAAAAACAAGCCTTATAAAGCAAAGTGAAAGAGAGAATCAGAGAAAATTTCAGACTGTCTATGGAGTGCACTTGCCTGGAGTCCTCCTGACCCTAGACCTGGGGTTCCTTGAGAACTGACTCTGTCCTCATGCTAGCCCCTATGTCAGCCCCAGCTTTTCTCCTAAAACTTTGCCAGTATGCCCTCATGTCCAAATTGGACCTGATCTTCTGCCCAGCTCTTCACAGTGTCCTTCTCTGGACCCTGCACCAGCTCCCAGAGGAACAAACAGCCCAGGCTCCCCTGCCTTCTCCCTAAATAGAGGGTTACAACTCCGTGGAGGCTGTATCCTTCACTGTGGACACCTACTGACAACAGCAGTCCCTTTGATGTAACTGATCACATCAGACAGTGAAGCTTAGCAACATCTTTATCCCTCTGGATACCTCCACTATGCTCTCAAAGTGCTTTCAAAGCTGCTAATGGGAAAAGTCTGGTTTCATACAGAATCTATTGATATTCTATCCTGAAGTGGAGATGTAGTAATGAAGTAGAGAAGAGATAATCGAAAGCAGATGACATTAGAAAAAAGGGTAATAGGCTGGGGATTTAGCTCAGTGGTTTCACCGTCTGCTGCGCAAGTGGAAGGATCTGAGTTCGATCCCTGGCACCAAAAAAAAAGAAAAAAGGGTAGTTTTAGTCTGGTGCTGTTTTTGAATCTTGTTACTGAATCCATACTCTTAATGAGTAAACATAAGTGCCCAACAACAGACTTCTCTTTCCTAAGTGATTAGATGAGGAAGGACCAAGGAAATCTGTTTTTCAACTATTTGTAGAGGCTGAATTCTTACAAACGCTGTGATCTTTCTAGGAAGTTGTAGTAGTTTACTAAGGCTGCTGTAACAAAGTACCACAGATTCAGGGGTTTACAACAGCACATACTTTTATCTACATATGCATTATCTTTATTTCTGTAAATGTGAAGGATAGGATGGTTCTGCTAAATTCTGCAGGCAGATTATCACAAGGCTCAAGTCAACCTTTCAGCTAGCAATCCTGTCATTGAGGGGATTTGAGAAGAATCTCTTTTTTTTTTTTGTGGTACAGGGGATCGAACCCGGGTCCTTGCGCTTGCGCAGCAGGCAGCAAAACCACTGAGCTAAATCCCCGGCCCTGAGAAGAATCTCTTTCTCAGCTTGTTCAAGTTGTAGCAGAATTCAGTTCTTTGCAGAAATAAGATTGAGGCCCTGTTTCCTTGCCGTCACGTGGAGCTGCCATAGTTTCATGTAGCCAGTCGCTGAATATGGGCCCACACATTTTGAATTATTCTTACACTTGGAATTTCTCTGACTTTCGTTTCTTCTGCATCTCTCTTTGCCTCCAGCCAGAGAAAGTTCTCTGTTTAGAAGTTCTCCTGTCATTAAATCAGGCCTAGGTCTATAATTCAGTATATCATTATTTTAAATTCAGTCTCATAATCTTTATGTATCTTCAAAGTGCATTTGGCCATATAACATAACATATTCATGTTTCAAGGAAAAGGGTATCAGAATCTTTGTGGGAGAATTATTTAGGTTACCATGGATGTGGAAAATGTTTCTTTGGGTGATATATCAAGTTTGATAGAATAATTCAAGAATTTTCCTCTCTTGCCTGAGAGGAAAATTGGGGCTTTTCATCGTGCCTAAGGGCTACTGTGCAAGTATGTTCAGTTATATTCATAAAGTGGTGGGTAATAGAGACTCACAAGTTAGGATTTAGACCATGCACTTAAATGAAGAATAAAAATTTTCATATATGAAGATTATTGCAAAGATCAGTGGAGAAAAGTGCTATTTAGTGAGTAGGGTCAAACCTCCCTTATAGAGTTTTACATGGTCCTTGAAAAAATTGATGTGATCCCATATTTGGAAACACTTGTCACACAGTACAGTATTCAGTAGAAAAAAAATTGGCAAATTGAAGGCTAATTCCAAGCATAAATAGGTTGTTTAGCACATAGCACATTTTCATAGTTACTTTTTTCATAGTTACTACTATTGAACACTACTACTGTCCATCCCCATCTGATCTTACTGTCCTTCTTTTGCACATGAAGATCTGTTATACTCCCAGTCCATTTGTAGTTGCAAAGGATCTTGTGACTTCATTTGCCACTGAAATATGAACTGACACAATACTTGTCATTTCCAGGGAAAGGCACTGAGAGTCTGTATGATGCTTCCAAGCTTTCTGTTCTATGCATTAGTAAATATGCAGATCCTATACTGAGATATGGAGAAACATGATGGAAGCAGCTTGAATCCTTTGGTCACCTGACAGTGTGGACCTTTGTCTATTCATACCAGATGCTGTGTGCCAAAAAATAAACTTTAATTACATTAAAGC
Organism: Heterocephalus glaber; assembly: GCF_000247695.1. Next base: position 2,412,253 of record NW_004624787.1, on the reverse strand, counting down.
CTTTCAGTCTTCAAGCTTCCTCCTTTACATCCACTAGTAGTGCCTTTATCTGAATATTGCACTATTATTTCTGTTGCTATTATTTTTAAAATATACTAATTATAAAGAAAATAGTGTGTATTTTCTCTCCTGTCTTTTTTCCTTCCTTCCTCCACCAACCTCTCTCCCTCTTTCTCTCTCCATTTTACCTTCTCTTTTTCTTTCTCCTCTCCCTCCCTCCTCTCTCCTCTTTCTTTCTTTCTTTCTTTCTTTCTTTCTTTCTTTCTTTCTTTCTTTCTTCTCTTTCTTACAGGGTCTTGCTAAATTGCTCAGGCTGGGGATTTGTAACCCTTCTGCTTCAACTTCTCAAGTTCTGGGATTACAAATGTGTGTTACCATGCCTAGCACTGCATATATTCTTGATGCTAACAACTTCTAGGGTTATGAATAAACCACAACTCACAATTCTGCTTCCATATTATGTTCCATATTATGTTCCTCCAAACTTCGGCCCTTACTAGGTGCAATTACAACTGAAAACTTTGAGTATTATTCTCATGTATATTTTAGGCTTTTTGTTACACACATGCACTAGGAAAATATATTGTAAACTTTTAGCATACACAGAGTCTGCCAAAAATGTACACATAAGGAAAAGAAAAATTTGTATAAATATTGTAATACTAAATTTATGGAGACATCATGAGATGAATGCAAGTTACCTTTGGCTTCTATAATTATAAGAGGTGCTCAGAGTGGTGGCTGTGAGCTTCCAGACATTTGTTAGTACAGCAAACTGCTGAAGAATGTATACAATTTTTTTTGGCAGACTCTGTATATTTAGTGATGCAAATATCACTTTTTCCTGCCCTTGTCACTAAATAAAATGAATGCAAGTATTTCCCATGACAGCACACAGATGCAGCTCACTTTTTAAACTACTATCAATAATTCTCAAGGGTGTGTATGTGATAATTAAATTAATCATTTTCCTCCTGATGGATGTATAAATTGTTTCTCATTTGCTAGTTTAATTAAAAAATGAAGTAAATATCACTAAACATGAATTACTGGACAAATATAGTTATGTATTATAGGAAATGTGTAAAAATTAAGCTCAAGTTAAGTTGAAGTGATAATTGTACTTTTTTTTGAATATTAGCAAAATTCCTTTCCAAAAGGCTATATATTCTCTTTGGCATTTTAATTGATCAGTTTTAAACTGGGGGCAAAAGTGTTGGTGAAATTGTTCATTTCATTCTTAATTTCTGTTTCTCTGCTTTTTAAATAGGGCGAATATAATCCCTAACCTATAAAAAGCAGGATATCTGTAGTGCTGTCTTGAGTACTAGGATTGCCCAAGGTGTATACTTTAGCATCCTGATATGTCAATAAAATATTTCTCTTTACTTTAAGAAGAAGAATTTGGTCAGAATGATTAGATGCTTGGAAATGGACCCACACAGGAAAACCTCGGTTAGTGAAGGACTTCAAGTATACTGGAGAATAGAAACAATTCCAGAATCCATGAGAGACATCACAAGCTAAACTCAGTCCAGAGAGGTTAAGGCAGCTGACATTCAGGGTTCTATACCCAGAGTTCAAGACAGAGTAAGGAAGAGACTAGAAGGAAAGAAGATGGGAAACTGGCAGTACCTCAGACAACTTTCTTGAATAAGCTTGGGAATCTGTGAATCACTGTTACTAGCATAAGTTGTAGGGTGACGTGAGTGGGCAGATCACTTGGATGAAAGGACCAGAAGCACGTGAGACACCCAACTTACCTTAGAGTCTCCCCTACCCACTTGTCAGGCAGAATGTAGACAGCTCCTCTGCATCAGCCAGCAATGCTATTAGTGGATTCTGGGAGAGTGATATCTCTTCATGCCTTTATTACATCTCTTCAGTATCTTTATTAAAATTCCCATCACCTTTTACTATGAGGTGAGGGCACTGAATCAGGTAGGTGACTCAGTGCATCTTTGCCAGTGTACCAGTTGGATACCTGATAAGAAGGGGCATTACTTCCTCAGTGTATGTGGTTTTCCCGCCACAGTGGTTGAGGCTGTACAAGTAGGTAGGATTGGTGATTAAGGACAGTTAAAACAGGGCAAATAGTACCTACCAATCAGTAGTGGAAAGGGCTAGGCATCTGCAAGGAGGAGCCGGAGTAGAAATTTCCTAAGTCTACTTACCTCACTGAGTCTACAGTTAAAGTACCAAATTCAGATTTGTCTTCAAAAATGATCCTATTGGGCTGGGGATTTAGCTCAGTGGTTTCGCCGCTTGCTGTGAAAGCGCAAGGACACAAGTTTGATCCCTGGTACCAAAATAATAATAATAATAATAATAATAATAATAATAATAATTATTATTATTATTATCCTGTTATCCCTAGCTCAGATTTCCTACCATTATCCCTAACTTTTTGTGTACCAGAGGGTATAAGGGCCTTGGCTATAAACTGCCTATTGTAACCAGATACTGAATCAAGCAGGGAGTTGGCTTACTCTGAGACATTTATTGATGTTAAATTACTGGGGGTGACAAGTATATGTGAGACATGAAGCTACAGCTTTATTAATATAATAATCTGTTTGATTGAATCAAAATACAAGGGAAAAATTGTGTGACAGTCAGTGCAGGGAAGACCTTAATTTAAAGTGAAGTGACTCAGGTAACCCGAGGGAGGAATTCCTGGAGTCAAAGACCCCGACGGAGTTCTCAGAGAATCCCTTACCCCAAGACGGTGTCGGCCCCACAGAGTCCCAGCCTTGGTCAGTTCTTGGAGAGCCCAGGTAGGTTTGCAAGAAGAGGAGAGCCCTGTTTTCTGCACTGGGATCACAGGGAAGTGAAAGGATTTGTTGGAGAGCTGTGGTGTCAAGTCAGCTAAAGGAAGAGTCACAGGTCCTGTCTGAAATTAAGGTAAAGACTCCGAATTTGATGTGTGGGGACTGCCCATACCAGATTAGGGGGATTGCAGAGAGTTCCACCTCTATTGTTAACTCTGACAGAGCCAAGATCAGAATCCTCTGATGTAACAATGTTTTCCACATTTCTAAATGCCTTTTTTAAAAAGGAAATTTGTTTTGTTTTGCTTATTTATTTATTTATTTATTTATTTATGGTTTTTTGAGACAGGGACTCATGATGTAGCCCAAGCTGGCCTCAAACTCGTGGCAATCCTCCTGCCTCAGCCTCCCGAGTGCCGGAATTACAGGCATGCACCACCATGCCTGGCTAAGCTATTAACAGCTACTTTATTTACTTATTTTTTTTACTTTTTCTTTTTTCTCCATACTGAGGATCGAACTCAGGACCTTGCGCTTAACAGGCAGGCAGTGCGCCACTGAGTTACACATCCCCAGCCTCTAAATGCCTTTTGGTGAATACAGTATATTCCGCTGGAGTGTTGCGCTCATGCCAACACAGTCTCACTGGAGTGATGGTGGAAAAACCTAGGGTGGGGTCTAAGGTAACCACCCACCCAAAGCACAAGGAGCCTCACAGAATCATGCTCTTTGCTGTCAGTTCTGGGACACCCCCAGTGGGTTGAAATGATGTGACATTCACTGACTTCTCCCGCTGCTGTCTGAAGTAATTGTTGGCTCCATTACAAGGTGAAGCAGCATGGCGCAGTGTTCTATCAGTTTAAGCAGGAGCCTCAAGGCTTTCCAGGAATTTTAAGATAAAGACCAGCTTAGATATTAAGGGACCATACAGCCCAGACTAGAGGGGTTCCCAGAGAGTTCCACCCCACCTGTCAGTTTTGATAGAACCTAGCCTGAAGTTATCTGGTGTATTAGTGATTTTTCCTACGTAATTTTTGTTATTTTTTTATTAAATAGTATGCGTTTACAGTACATGGTGATTACATTTGTTGCGCAGAGCTGGAACATAATACATGTTAATCCTTTTTACTTCCCCTTCCTTACCCCTCCTTCCTTCTCCCTCCATCTCTTGGTTCCCTTCCCATTTGCAAAAGATGTAGCTCCCTGGTTCCTATTACCTATCTTTTATTTTACTCCTTTAATTATGCTTTGTGTTTTCCATATAAGAGAAACCATGCAATACTTAAGACTATGTCTAATTTATTTCACTTAATATTAGGGTCCCAAGCTGCATCCATTTTCCTACAAATAACTCAAATTTATCCTTCTTTGTGGCAGAGTTATACTCCATTGTCTATAAATACCACATTTTCTTTATCATTCATCTGTTCATGGACATGTAGGGTGCTCCCAAAATTTAGCTATTATCACTTGTGCTGCTGTAAACATAGGTATGTATTATGTGATATGTTGTTTTTTTCTCTTTCAGAAAGATCCCTAGAAGAATAGCCAGGTCAAATAGAATTTCTATTTTCAGTTTTTTGAGAAATCTCTATACTGATTTCCATAGTGGTTGTGCTAGTTACACTCCCACCAACAATGTAGAAGAGTTCCTTTTCCCCTACAGCCTCACCAGCATTTTATTTGAGTAGTTTCTAACTTCTTTCTGAGGAGACTGAGGGGAGTGAAAGTATTCAAGTAGAGTACTGACTTCAGATCAACGGAAAGAGGGTTTTCAGTCTTTAACAGAAGTAAAAGCAGAGAGTCTGAGTGAAGTCTGAGGTAGTAACCATTCCCAAAGAGCTAGAACCTCACAGAATCATGCCTATATTTGCCCTTGAGGGTGAACTGCTGTGAAGAACCCTGACTTCTGCTTCTAGTGTCTCAGAAAAGTGAATAAATTAGAATGGGAGCAATGCAGTATCAAGTCAGCAAGCTGATAATAAGAGGGAGGGAGAGGGGGAGGGTAAGAAGAGCGAGGAATCCCAGTGCCTAAAAAAAGTGAAGGTAAGGACAATACGTGAGGACAAGAACACTGCTGCAGGAGAGAGTTCCACAGAACCTGTGCTTTCATCATCATTATGGTTTGGCTCTAGATGTCCCCCCAAAGCCTCATGTGGTCATAAGTGGGTGGATCTACAGTGTGTGATGCTAGGATTAAGAGCATGTGATCACTAAACCACTACCTGTGAGTGACTGCTTTGGCACTGCCCAAATCCTGATAGTCTGAGTAAGATAAAAGGGGCAGAAAGATGCTGTTAAGGTCCCTTGTTGCTTTTGTTACCTTCTGGCAGCCATGAACTGTTTCTCCTCTGGAAGGCCTGTGTGCCACCACCCTGCCTTGGAGCCAGCCAACTTTGGACTGAGATCTCTAGGAATTGGAAGCCAAATAAATGCTTCCCCCTTTAATTTTTGGTGCCAGGTATTTTATCTCAGCAAGAGAGAAATGTAACTAACACAATCACCTAGACAGGTGTGGTGAGATGAGGTTCTCTTCAGCTGATTGTCTGGCATCTCAGAGGGTCTCCAGGTCCTGCCAGTAATGAGGTGATTGCCCTTAATGTGAACTGGAAGAAAGACTGGACCTCCAACCCCCAAATGGAGCCCATGCTCTAAGCCCCAGTACGCCTCAGGCAGATCTGGCAACTAGGAACCTAAGGCACACATTAGTTGCTTCCACAAGGTCCCAGAGGACAAGCAGATCAGGAAATACGTATATTGTGAGTTCCTAAAGCAGTGACTTCAAGGGAAACGGTAGAGGAAGCCTTCAATGAAGCCAAGGAGTTGTCTCCCAGTGGAAGCATTCCAACTATCTCATTCTCTGTCTTCCAGATCATAGTCACCTGCCTGTCTTCCTACTGCCCCAATCTAAAGCCAGCATGCTTCGGGGTCAGAACAGTAAGCTCTGTGCCCATGAGAAACTCTGTCAGGCCAAAGAACAGCCCATAAATCAGGTCGGTGCTTAGGCCACTGCAAGAGTAAAAGGAGTCTTGCTCTTCTTCCTCTTCTTCTTACTCCTCACTTCAAAGGGAATCATCAAAGGGCAGCTGCTACTGGGAAAACCAGCAACCCCCAAGGGCCTTGCAGAGCCCCATCCACTGCCACTTCTGCTGCAGCTGCTTCATACAAATCTAATGTAAGGGGCAACAACCAAGTGAAGGAAAGGCCAAAATACAAGCCCCACAGAAGCCCTCTAGATGAGAAGGTGTTTATATCGGTGCTGTACCTGCTGAACAAGTACCAAGTGAAGGAACCCATTACAAAGGCAGAAATGCTGAGAAATGTAATCCAGCTGCATAGGGGCTACTTCCAAGAGATCCTGCAGAAAGCTTCTGAGCACCAAGAGCTGATCTTTGGCCTTGACATGAAGGAAATGGATGCCACCAAGCACATCTATCTCCTTGTCAACAAAGTGGAACTAAGCTGTGAAGCAGGGCTGAGTGATGACTAAAGTGTGCCCATGACTGGCCTGCTGATAATTATCCTGGGTGTGATATTTATGAAGGGCAGCTGTGCCACTGAGGAGCAAGTCTGGCAAACAGTGAATGCAATTGGGCTGTACAGTGGGCGGAAGTACTTCCTTTTTGGGAAGCCTAGGTAGCTTGTCATCAAAGACTTAGTGGAGGAAAAGTACCTGGAGTACAGGCAGGTGCCCAACAGTGATCTTCAGTGTTGTGAATTTCTTTGGGGTCCCAGAGCTCACATCAAAACCAGTAAGATGAAAGTCCTAGAGTTTTTAGCTAAGGCCCATGGTAGCAGCAGTGCCTTCCCATCCTGGTATGAGGAGGCACTGAAAGATGAGAAAGAAAGAGACCAAGCCAGAGTTGCAGCGAGGGATGACATTAGGGACAGAGTTAATGAACGTTCTAAGGGAATGGGCAGTTGCTCACCCCACTCATAGCAAATGCTGTGTCATCATTTTGGGGTTGAAAACTTCACATTCTAAGTAGTGGAAGGTCAGGGTAGGTCTGGAGACAACACAATGTGTAGCATTATTTTCTTCTTCTGTTCTGTATGCCTCAGTAACTTGAAAAATGTTATTATTCCTTTTATCAGAAGGTCAAACTACCTTCATAATAAAAGTTTATGAATGCCTTTACTCAGAAATTTATTGCTGTGAGTGGAATTTAAGAGTTTTATTCTTTTGTAAAACAAATTAAGAAATGTTCCACCATATTTCATGATTTACAACCTGATAGCATGGCAGTAAATTAGGCATTTTCTAGAAAATGTGAAACAACTCAGCATTGTAATAGTTGATATCAAGAAATGGAGCAAAAAGTAAAACACTAAAAATTGTTGGTTTCATTTGTCACTGTAAGTCTGTTGTTTTGTATCTTTAATATATATATGATCTATATATACATATATATGTATATATATTGTGGAAAAAATTAAATCATAATACATTAGATCTCTTTTTCAGGGGCTAATTTTTTTCTCAAGCAACAATTAAACATTTATCTTTAGAAGGCTTGTGTTGGTACCTAATCTAAAATGAACAACATTATCCCTGCCCACAGAAGTTTAAAGTCTTGAAATACCCATTGTGAATAGAAAACAGTAAGTGACTTAGTTAAGGTTCCTATAACAAATTGTCATAGACTGAGTGGCTAAAACAACAACTATTTCTCCATGTTCTGGAGGCTGGAAGTCTGAGCTTAGGATGCAAGGTTGGGTTCTTGTCTTCTCATTATACCCTCAAAGGATGAGAAAGGGCTCTGATCTCTTCATCCTTGAACAGACAATTAAGGCTCACAGTTATGGAGGATGCAAAGTCCAAAATCAAAATGCTGGTATATTCAGTACCTGGTAAGGGCCCACTTCCTGGATCATAGACCACAATCCTTAGCAGAAGGGCTGAGAGTCCCTTTGGGGCCTCTTTTATAAGGGCCCCAATCTCATTTATGAGAGTTCCATCCCCTGACCTAATTTCCTCCCAAAGGCCCTGCCTCCAAATACCATCACATTGGAGATTTAAGTTTCAACATATACATTTTAGCAAAACAAATGGCAAGGAGATACTCCCTACCCAGAAAGACAAGTCAAAAAAAGGCTTGAAGACTTCATAGCAGATGTGAGCAGTCAAATGTAAATGCCTTGCAGCAAGTGTGTTTAGGACCTTGGAAAGCTGCAAGTCTTTCAATGTGAAATGATTTTAGATAAAGCTGAGTGGTGAAACTTATGAGCCTGTGGGAATGGTAGACAAGGACCAAAACCTAATATGGTTTATCCCAATGTTGGGAGACTAAAGGCAGGAATAGAAAACATCTTTTAGAAGTCATTTTTATATCATATGTAAACTAGAAATAAAATCTCCACCTGGGGCAAGAATAGACTATGTCCTGTAGTCTAATCTCAGTGCAGGTGAACACAGTGCACAAGATGACTTATGCACATCTTTCATCACAAGGGAATGTCTAAGAAATAATGATGTTACTCATGAGATGGAATCCTCAGAAGCTACTGTACTGGCAATCTTTGTGGTGGGCTAGGAGAGGCAGAGTTCATCCATTAAACGTACCTTTAAATTGGGTTACCTTGTATACATAATTGTAATTCAGCAAATTCTAAACTAAAATTAGACATTTGTGGAGCTGAAATAATTGCAAATGCAGGTTGTTTGGATGGAAAGGCAGATGGAGGGGAGAAATTGAAATATACTTCAGGTTAGGGCTTATAACTAGATGTCTTCCAAAGCCTCATGTGGTCATAGGTTGGACTTTGGGGAGGTAGTTGGATCATGAGTGTGTGATTATGGATTAAGGGTGTGTGATACCTGGATTAGTCCATTGATTGATTTAGCATAGTATTGGATGTGGCTGAATAGACTTACTAAAGGCAGAAGAGCCACTTGGGTGTGCGTGACAGCCAACCAATAGGCTTGTAGCCTGAATGGTATAAAAGAGAAAGGAATGCTCACTGCTGGCTGCTTCCTGCCTGCCATGCCATGAACTGTTTCTCCTCTGCCATGTCCCTCTGCCTTGGAGCCAGCCAACTATGGACTGAAACCTCTGCAAACTATAAATTTAAATAAACCTTTCCTTTTTTAGTTTATGGGTGTCAGATATTTTGTCCCAGCAATGAGAAAGTAACCAAGATACCTTGATAGAAGGTCTAGGAACTTTGAGTTCCAACAAACTTTAAAGTTGAACCCATACAAATAAATATCTTCAAAAAGTTGTATATAAAGTAACTTGGTTGAAATTGCTAAGGAGTATTTTGGCTGATTTTGTGTGCTATGTCCAAATGGGCTGCAAATTCTCTGACATTTCCTGGATAATACAAAACAGCAAAAACCAAAGCAGTGGGGTGACTGGTAGGATTAGAGGTCAGAAAATTATAATAATAACTGAAATTTATCAAACCCATTATGTGCCAGGCACTGTGCCAAGTTCCTTTTATAAATTAAATACATTCCAGGATTCCTACTTTACAGGACAAATACGAGCCAGAGAGCAGCTGACCATTTATCAAACCCACTGCAGAGATGAAAAATCAGAGGCTCATAAAAAATTTCAGATTTCTCAAATTCATCTAGCTTGTAAATGATAGTGCTGGAACTGAACCTTTTGTCTAAATTCTTCTGTAGCCCTTATTTTTCCACTCTTCCTGGCCTATGCCAAACTCTGGCCTCTTAATCTATTTTTTCCTTACATTTCACAATGTCTCTGAGGAAATATAAAGAAGAAACGAACCTGGGCCCAATAAACTGAATCCAGCCATAATAAATAAAGGAGAAAATGAGAATCATCATTTGGGGATTTCTTATAGGTCTCATTTACCTAGTGCCCACTTGCCCCTAGTTCCAGTGTTCTTCGAGCGTTGATTTTGCCCAGGGGCTGGCACGAAGGACCAGGCCCTGCACTCCCCAAATTATATCACTCTTCCCCTAAGTCTACTCCAGTAGGCCTTAATGCCCAAATCTTCATCATGACCTGCTGTGCAACTCTTTCCTTCTTTTCATGAAGGCCCTACCTACAACTTGCCAGAAAGAAAGCTCAAAATATCCTTCCTTTTTCCTAACTTAGAATACCCCAACTCCCTGCATATGTCCCTGTCACAACTTTCACCTTGAAACCCCTCTGATAACAATAGCCCTTTCCACATAACTCTGTTTGGCACTGATGGCTAGGTGTCTTCTCATCTTCTATGGGTGTTTCCACCAGCTTTTTCCAAATTGGCTTGTGAATAGAGTCAAATTTGGCACAGAATCTACTGGGTCTTGGAATGCCATACTGAAGTTAGATATTTTAGAAGGCAAATGAGGTTAGTAAGAAGGAAAAGTGAAGTTGATGACTTCTTTGAGATTGGCCCATAAATTCATACACTGATGAATGTGCTTAACTATGTGTTCAAGAGCAAAATTCTCCTTTAAAAGTGGTAAATGAGAAAGAATCAAGAAAGTCACTGTGTACAACCATCTATAGAGACTGGATTCTAACAAATGCTGCAGTCTTTCTAGGGGGTTGTGGTAAATTTCTATGGCTACAGTAATAAATTACCACAAACTTAGCTACGGCTCTTGCACTGAACTACATCCCCAACCCTTTTTTATTTTGGGACAGGATCTTACTAAGTTGCTAAATTGCCCAGGCTGGGCTCAAACTTGTCATCCTTCTGCCTCAAGCATGCTGGGATTGCAGCAGTGTGCTACCACGGCCAGAGACTCTGGACAATTATCACAAGACCTTGGGAAAAGTTTCCTTTCAAAATCAATAAATCGGTGGGTTCCAGACCTTGGAAAATGTAAGACCAAGGTCCTATACTATGTTTGCATTCAGCTGGAGCAATCATAATTCCACTGGACCTCTCTCCAGTCCTTGCATATGGTCCCACTTATCTTGAGTGTCTTAGTCACTTTGTTGTCCACTGAGACACAATACCTGATACCCACAACTTAAAGGACAGGAGGTTTATTTGAGCTCACAGTTACAGTCTCTGGTCAGCTAGCTCCCAGGCAGAAATGACATGGTGGAAGGGCCTGCGGGGAGGACAGTTGCTCATATCATGGCAACCAGAAAGCAGAGAAAGCAGGGAAGAGCCAGGGAGGGAGACATAACCTTCAGGCCATGCTCTTTTTTTTTGTTTTTTTCTTTTTGGTACCGGGGATCGAACTCGGGTCCTTGCGCTTGGGCAGCAGGCATCGAAACCACTGAGCTAAATCCCCAGCCCTTCAGGCCATGCTCTTAATGACAGCCTCTTCCAACCAGCCCTCACCTAACAACACAGTTAGCCACTGAATTTCCCAGTAGATGAAGCCACCCATGAGTACAGCATCTCCCCCCAATTATTCAGCTATCCTCCAAAAGCCCCACCTCTGGGCATATGAGAGTTTTAGGGGCTAGTCATGATCCAAACTAGAACACAGTCAGTAACTCCAAGTTTAATCCTCACACTTGAAGTAATTCTAAGTTTCCCCTCTGCTCCATCTCTCTTCTTCCAGAGAAAACTTTCTGCTTGCAAGGGCTTGTATCATGAGATTGAACCCATCTCAACAATACAGTATAATCTTCCTATTTTAATATCAGTTTCTTACCCTTAATAGACTTAAAAAGTGTCTTTGGCCATAAAGCATAACATACTCACTGGTTTCAGAGATAAGTGAATGGACAGATTTTTGTAGCAATTATTCAGACTGCTACCAGAGTAGAAAATGCTCCTAGCATTCTAGCTTTTATGAAAAATGTAAAAATAATCCCCATGCTTCATACGGCTTTTTTTCTGTACCTACCCCAGAGGAAAATCCTGGCTTTTCACTCTGTGTAGACACATGTACAAGTGTTCAGGAATATTTATCAAGAGGGAGGTAGCACATAACTCACATGTTATGATTTTGATTATGCAATGAAAAAATGAAGGAAATTCTCAGTATTTGAAACTATTGTAAAGGTAAGTACAGAAAAGAGCTGTTGAGAAAAGAAGAGTAAACTCTGGTGATACTCATAAAGGGTCCTTGAGAAATTTTATGTGATCTTGTATTTAAAAACATCTGTTACAAAGTAAGGAGTAGAAAAATTGACAAGTTTCAACTCAATTTTGGCATTCTCAGAAACCTCTCTGCAAAGGAAAAGGGCTTTTCTTGCACAAATTATAAAAGCTGCACATATTATTACTTGTAACTGTTTATAGAGAGTCTGCAGGTGCTCATCCACATTGTGTCTGGCTTTCCTTCCAGGACATGTAGGGAGACTACATTACCAGTCACTTGTAGTTAGGGAATGTCAGTTGAATACCCTTTCTACCGAAATACAAACAGAAGCAATGCTTGCCATAGTCAGGCCAAGACATTTGAGACTCAGTATGTCATTTCTAAGCTTTTTGGTCTATTCAGCAGAAAATGTGCAGATCCCATACTGAGATGTGGAACCACATGATGGAAGCAGACTGGATCCTTGGGTCAACTGACAGTGGAAACTCTCACTTGGCCGCATCGGATGTTATGTGCACAAGAAATAAACTTTTGTTATGTTGAACCTTTCAGATTTCAGGCTTTTTCCATTAAATTCACTAGCAATTACTTTATCTGAATAATATACAGCTACTCTTTCTGTTGTGTCTTATTGAAGGTTTATAATTAGAAAAATCATTATGCCTGTAATCCTAGCACTCCGGGGTGAGGCAGGAAGATTGCAAATTTGAGCCCAGCCTGAAAAACTTGGCAACTTAGCAAGAACTTAACTAAAAATAAAAAAATAAAAAATAAAAAATAAAAAATAAAAAAAGGCCAGGCTCAGTGCCAAAAGGTTTAATCCTCAGTCTAAGAAAAAAAGTAATAGTGCATATATTATAGCTATAAAACATCTGGCAATATGGATAAATAACAATTCTCCTTGCTGACTATATTACTCTAAAATTCTTCCCTCTCCATAAGTAACAGCAATTTAAAATATTATACATACTATTTTAAAATAAAGTCTGAGCCTTCCCTTACATAGAAATACTGGAAAAATGAAACATTCTGGTTTTATTTGGGTAATTATATACAAATTGTTCTGCCTCTTATCCTAGCAGCTTAATGAAACAAATACAAGATCTTTCTGTGAAAGCAAATAGAGATCCACCTCACTCTTTTTTAACTACTCATTAGAATTCTAAAGTGTATATATGCCAAAATTGATTTAACCACTCTCCTTTTGATGGATGTATAAGTTGTTTTTCATTTATTGCTATGACTAATAAAATATATATCAACATCACTGAGCATGACTTCTTTGGCAAGTATGGATAAATTTCATAGGAAAATACAGAGAACTGCAAATTAGGTTAAAGTGGAAAAAGTATGATGACTATAAATATTTTGTTTTGCTGAATCTTGCTAAAATTTTGTTCCAATAGTACTGAATCAATATATGTTCTCACATATTAATGTATGTGAATATCCTAAACTGCAAGGAATTTAATCTGACCCATTTTAAATTTGTTAGACTTTTGGGTGAATATATGGTCCCATTGTTATTGCATCATATATTTACATGGTTTCTAATTATGACAATAAAAATTTAATTTAGTCCCTCATCTATACAAAGAATTCTTGAAGTACCAGGATACATCTGGGGCATGCTTTAAAATTCTGCTATGTCAATGAGATTTTTCTCTTTACTTTGAGAAACAGGGACCTATTCATAATGACTCAGTCTCAGGAAGATACTAGAGAAAATATCCTCAGTGAGGAAAATCAAGGGGTGGTGGTGGTATATTTCCAGAAGCTATGAGAGAGATCAAAAACTAATCCAAGTTCAGAAGGCCCAGGAAAGATGGAAGTCAGGTTTCTAAATTCAGAGTTCAATATATATTCAAAAAGAGATCCAAAGGAGAGAAGATGCGAAGTCCTGGAGGGTCCTGGAAACTTATACAAATGGTTTAAGGAATCTCTAAATCATTACCAGTCAGAAGTTGTGGGTGATCTGAGTGGGCAGATGTACCACGTAATAGGACCATAGGCATGTCTGATCCACCACTCTATCTCAGAATCTCCCCTACTTGCTGTCAAACAGGGTATAGCTAGCTGTCCTGTGTCACTGGATGGTGTTTTTTATGAAATCTAGGGGAACTACATTCCCTTTACTATTCTGGTTGGTTGTGTATTCCTGCCAATGTACTGGAGCTGTAAGCTGCCATGATTCTTGGTACAGAAAGATATTTCCTCTCTGGTACACAGTGTCCTTTCTCCACTGAGGCTGATGTTATGGAAGGGGAGGATGGTGAGGGATGACAGTTGCAATAAGCCAGGAAGTGCTAATGAGTAATGGATACCTGTAGCTGCAAGCAGTAGAAAATTTGAGGGGAGTGGAAATTTGAATTCCCTGAAGCTAAGTACCTCAGTGATTCTGCAAATAAAAAGGTGATTGCAGATGTCTTCAAAAAAAGGTCTAGATGTTATCCTACCTTACACTGCTTCTTTTTCAGCCTCAAGGGAGATGGCCTGTGACTCCATTTGGTTGTTTATATTACCACCAGATACCCTCTCCACTAAGAGGTTGGCCCCAGGTATAGATGTTTTTCAGGATGGGGAGTAGGGAATTACTGCCCATGGTGCAGTTTGTTGAGTGAAGGTGATATGTGAGGTCCAAACCTCAGTCTTTATTATTGAAATAATACTAGATTACTTGAATTTTTTTAAAAAATTAAAAATCTGTACCAGTCATTCTTAACATTTTCAAATGATCTGTAGTAACTGTTATTACTTTTCACCGAGAGGTGAGGGTATTGGACCAGAGTGTCATAGAGTGTCACAGAGTGTCAGCCACAGACCATCAAAGATAAGAGTCTCAAGTTTTAATAAAGTAAAGGTGAGCACCCTGAGGAAGATGTGAAGAAATCAGCCATAGTAGAACAAACTGGTCTACCCAGAGCCCTGAGCTTACTGTCAAATCTAGGAGCTCCAGAATGATTGTTTGGTGCAAGTGCCCGTTCACCGTCTTGCACCTGGGGTGAGGATATAACAGTGTTGGAGGAGATAGGGGTTTGGCTTTGGTCTAAGGCTCAAGGACTCAATTTGGAAGAAGGATCTTCCCAGGCCTGTCCAGGAGTCAAGTTCAGAAACCTAAGTGAAAGACTCTAGGAGGCTGAACCAGGAGAATCAGGATCACAAGTTCCAGGTCACCCTGGACAATTAGGCTACTTAGCAAGACCCTGCCTGTCCCTCAAAATGCTGGAGATATAGCTCAGTGCAAAGGCCTTAGGTTTACTTCCCAGTACCACACAAAACAAACAACAGAAATCCAACTAAGTTAGGACCAAGGGTAATTCCTCCTCCAAACCAGAGGGTTCAGCACAGGGCCCAATCCCTGCTTTGATCCCTGAGAGGGCCTAAGTCTGGATACTTGACATAGCTTCTTTTTATTTCTCCTTCTCAAACCTCAGGGAGAATTTTGTAAGAGTGAGAAAGTGTCAAATCAGCACAGGAGCCAGTGTCTTGCCACAAAGCAAGGTAAGGACCCAGGGAGAAGTTTAAGCCCTGCTGGTCACAGATTGGAGGTGCTAAGCCCAGAGTCCAAATGCTAATTTCAGTTCTGGTAAAATACAACATGAATCATTTGATTTAGCACTTTCTGAGTTTCCTCAGTGAGCACTTTGAAAACTGGAGTATTGGATGATGGTTTTGGCCTCAGGTCAGCAGAGGGAGTCATTTAGGCCCTGCCACAAGGCAAGCCAAAGACTTTGAATGAAGTCTGAAGGATCCTCCCAGACTTGAACAGTGCCACTCCCCCACTGTCAATCCTGCTGTCAACCCTGGAGGCCCTTTATTCTGTCTGTCTATCTATCTATCTATCTATCTATCTATCTATCTATCTATCTATCTATCTATGAGCTATCTTTGTGGTACTGAGATTTGAAACTGGGGCCTTCACAGTGAGCCCATTTTTTATTTTTTTTATTTTGAGATAAGGTCTTGCTAAATTGCCAAGGCTGGGCTCAAACTTGTGACCCTTTCTCCTCAGCCTTTCAGAGTGCTGCTGAGACCAGGAGACAGAGCAGCAGTAGACACATAAAGGCAAAAGTCTGAGTAAATTAGGATAAGCCTTGGGAAATCGGAGCACAGGGGACAAAGGGAAAAGGCCTGAGTAAATTGAAAAAACCTCGGGAAATTGGAGCACAAGTGACAAAAGCCTAATTGGAGTGCAAAGAACAATGGACTAATAAAATCTGCTTTCCAGACGAAAAAAGCCTACAAACAGTGGCAACTGTATAGCTTCATTTTCGGGTGTCTGCCAAAGCCTGCATATAAGCTCCTAGATTTAGTCACCTCTGAAGTGTCCTCCTTTGGAACCACTCTAGGCTAGCAAGAGGTTTTCTTTATTCTTTCTAATAAACCACACACAGTTTGCCCCCCCCCCCCACACACACATACTACTATTTGCAGGCCTCCTTCTTTGCGGTCTGCAGAATAAGTACCCAGAGGGAGGAGTAACTTGATTATATTGTGATTTCAGGAGTGCACCACCACGTCCAGCTTATTTTTAAAATTTAATTATGAGTTTTATTTAAAATTATCTTTAGCAGGGAATGTATAAAGAAAATTTTCAGCCAGGCATGGTAGCACATGCCTATAGTTCTAGCTTCTTGGGAGACTGAAGCAAGAGGATCACTTGAGCTCGCAAGTTCCAGACCTGCCAGGTAAGATAGTGAGATCTTGTTTCAAAGAATAACAACAAAGCCTTTATTTGAAAATACAGTTTAAAGTTTTCTTTTATTTATAGAAAAGTTGCAAAGATAGTACAGAAGTTCCTCTTATGCTCAGCATTCACGTTTCCTTATTGTTTACTGTACATTGATATATATTTGTCACAATTAATGAACCAGTATCAATATATTATAATTAACTAAAATCCATACTTCATATTTCCTTCATTTGCCCTGTAATGTCCTTTTTCTTTCCTGGGATCTCATTAATGTTTCCACACCGCAATTTAGTCTTCATCTCTTATAAGCTTTTCTAGATTGTGATAGTTTTCTAGATATTGCTTGCTTTTGATGACCTTTACACTTTTGGAGAGCAGTAGTCTGGTATTTTATATACTGCCCTTCAATTTTGAAGTATTTTATGATTTGTCTCATGATTACATAGGTATGGGCTCTTGAGAAGAGGACCTCAAGAGGAAATGCAATTTTGATCATATTATTTAAAGTGCACATACTATCAAGATGACTTATGACTGATGATATTCATCCTGACCACCTGGCTGTGGTGGTATTTGTCTACTGTACAGTTACTGTTTTTTCGCCCTTTCTACACAATATTATGGAAGGAAGTCACTATCAGTTCACTGTAAAAGGGTGGGGAGTTTTTGTTTCATTTCCTCGAGGGTGGAGTATTCATATAAATTTTTTTAAATTCTTCTGTTCAAAAGATTTATGTATTTGCCTTAATTTATTTATTCATTAACTCATTCATTTATATTAGTATTAACTCATATATATTTATTTCATACTTTCATTTATAATATCAGATTTTTTTTGCTCAAATTGTTCAACTGGTACTACATTCTTGTTGCTTCTAAGCTCTGTTAGCAAACGGAACTTGGAAAATATCTACATATTAAGCATATTTAGCTAACCATGAGTCTTACTGATGTCTCAAACTTTAATCTACTATTACTAGGCTAGATGATTCATTCTGGCCTTCCCCCTTTGCTTACCTTTATTACAAAATGAAACCCCACTTTCCAACATCTTTATATTTAGTCAATCCCAATGTATTGATTTCAAAATTGTCAACCCATAAACTTGTGAGAAGCAAGTTTAATAAGATTAGAATGTCTATATACTTCTTTCTCTATCCTTGCAATCTCTACTCATTTCCAAAGTTGCTTAGGCAATCACCTCTTTCACCTTATTCTCTTCAGTGACGTTGTTTCATGCATTTGCAATATAGTTAAATTCTTTTGTTGATGTCTGCCCTCCATCCTGAGGTACCCTGACCTTGAAATTGGTTTTTAATTTTTTGTATATATTAAGGCTCACTTTTTATGCTGTTAAAAATGTTTCATCTACTGAATTCTCTCCTCAACTTCCTGGAAACTACTGCCCTCTTTTTGGCTCTCTAGTTGTGTCTTTTGTGAATCATCATATAAAATGGAACCATATAATAGATAATACTTTCAGACTAGCTCTTTTCACTTATCTGCATTTATTTCAAATTTATCCTTGTTATTTCATGCATTGATGGGTTTTTTTTATTGCTGAATAATAGTCCACTGTACATATATACCATAGTTTGTTTATTCATTCACCTATTAAGGGCATCTTGGTTTTGGTGACTATGAATAATGCTAATACAATATAAATATATACAATTATTTATTATGCCATAAAGTTGTCAAACCAGTTGGAAAAACATCTGTGAGCACAATTGCTAGATCATATGATAAGAGTGGAAACTAGCAAACTTTTTTTTGTTCAATTTTTATTTTTTTATTAGTACATTTTTGCAGTACATAATGATCACATTCCTTGTGGGGAGTTGTACAAAGTGGCTGCACCATTTTTCATTCCAGTCATCAACGTGTCACAGATCCAATGCTATCTTCAACAGCAGTTGATATTTTAATCCTGCTACTAGGTATGTGTGGGTAATAATTGTTGTTTGGAATTGTATATCCCTAATGAAAAATTATACTATGTGCATCCTTTCATATGCTTATTTGCTACTGCATATCTTCTTTTTTTTATAATTCATGGGTTTTTTAATGCTATCTACAATATAAAAAAGTCAAAGCAAGGCTTCCTAAATATTAGACCTCTGTACCTTAGATAAGGAAAAGCCACCTAACTGACAGACTTAAACAAAAACTAGACATTTGCCTATTTAAGGTATGACTGAATTTCTGCTTAATGACCCCACTATGTGGTCCAAATCAAGCCCATGATATGAATGCACAATCAAAACATCTGAATGCATGATCTGCAAATACTGATTTACATGCCAAAGTACTGCTTTACTTTACAGAAGATCAGAATTAAAGCATATATAGCAGGAATTATATCTTATTTATGTTCATATTCTGGTTTTTAGATTCTTAGAGCATAATAGGTGCTCAATAAGTGTTTGCTGAATCGAGTCCAGCATTCATCACTTCAGGAAGCACTGAATCCATGATGAAACTGTGATCTGAGACTCAGGGAGAGCTCTTTAATTTGCCTTCAGGCCTGTGATTAATTTCTCGATACCCAATCAAGTTAATTGCCACATATCTGCAACAGTTTTTCATTTCGGGGCCAACATTTCTATAGTTCATCTATTCCACAATTAAGCTTTCTTCAAAGATTTGTGCCTGCACATCATAGTAAAGTTAAAAGAATAAAGATAATCTTTGTTATTCTATGTTGGATATTTGCTTCAGATAATTGCTTAAAGCACACACACACACACACACAAATGAAGAACAGAATCTGGAAATAATGCAAGAAGCCTAAATTACACAGCTCTCAAAGTTAACTAAAAATAACATTGAAATCATAAATTAACCACTGTTGGTCATGAACAACTTATTGCGTGATGGCTGGAAGCAATGCCTAAGGACTGAGAGATATAAACCAGAAGTGTCCTTTCACTTTTGGCTTGACAAAGTAGCTAAAAATAGTGTATTTCCAAGACTGCCCTGCGTATTCTGCTCAGTGTACTCATTACACTGGGAAGCAGTGAGGAGGAAATGAATACACTCGCTCCCCAAAGACCACTTCCACAGTCCACAATGCTTAGATCAATATTTGCCTTGTTATGTGGGTTATTCTGAGAAAGTTCCTCTGGTCGTCACTTAAAAAGTGGCTGTTTTTGATGTCCTTGGGTCCTTGCTGGAAGAAAAGGGGGGGTGTTTCAGAACTCCTGAAATAAAAGCTGTTGAGAAAGTTTCACATCTTTCACTCTCACTGCCAACATGCTTGTCCTCTTGAATGGTGCTAGGAGAGGTAGACCCAGTGTTTAAGTTCTGCCATTCCCTGCAGGAGCTTTGTGTAATAGAAGTCCATGTTGTCTGCAAAGTCTGTACAAACAGGTGACTCCATGTCCCCCACAGTGCAGTATAACACAGTTCCTCCAACGCTAAGGAAAACTGTTGCTATGCACAGCAAGATCAATAAAATACAGGAGCCATCTCCGACTTCATCTTGATCCAAATTATCATCTATTTCTTGGAATCTTACTCTTCACTTAGATGGTTTCTGCTGCATTTGGGCAGGATGATCTCCTTCAGAATCATTCCTCTTCTTTAATATAGACACCAGTCCTTCAGCAGGAACAACCTCTGCAATTTCTATCCTTTTGGCAAGATCATCAAGAGAAAGACAGCTATCATCAGAAGGCAGGCTCTCCTGTAGGCTATAGGATGCTTCTTCAGGAGAAAGATCTTGAAGGAGATCAGAATCATCGTCTTGATTATCTTCATAGGAAAGAGAATCTTCAGTATCTTTTAAGCATTCTTCCAAAAGGCTATTCAAATAGTCTTCTGTTTCCTTATTGACTTGATCTTCCTTATCTCCCTTTTCCTCTGGGGCCATATACACTTCTGGACGGAGTGCACTTAAGTCAGATATTTTATTATTTTCAAAAAGTACATCCTCAGAGCCAGTCTCTGAGTCAGTCTGACCCTGTGGCTATTTTCCATCACTGTCTGTTAGATCAGGCTGCTGCAGTACATTTAATTCATTGTTCTCAGGTTGGTCCATGGGCAACGCCTCAAAAGCATCCTGAAGTGGCAAATGAAGTTCTTTCCTTTGAGTCTGTGAATACTGACCCTCAGAAATCAACACAGGAGGTATTCGATCACAGCTGGTAGGATCAATGGCTCTATCACTGACTCACTAGAGGGTAGCACTTTAGGGTGGTCAGCAATGACCTCTATTGTGGCCACATCTGGGCAGTCCTCTGTGGGAGCCTCCTGTAAGCGGCTAATGTCCTCACAAGCATTCTCAGCAGAATCTGGGCCTGACCTGCTCCCGGCTGACTCTGAGGACTGGGTGTGGAGCTCCAGTGCGGCTCTGGCGCTGCAGAGTGGCTCCTCCGTGTGGTCCTTCCCTGCAGTGACTGGGAGGCTCAGGGAATCTTCCTGCCTGTCCATCTGACTGCAGGTGGCACTGCTCTCCTGGGGCTCCTCTTTATGCTGGCTTTCTATACTTGGTTCCAGGCCAGGACAAGTTTCACTCTCTAAACCACCTGATACTTCCTCTTCAATATCAGGGCTCTCAGGCCCCGGAACGTAAAGGTCAGCAACAGAAACCGGCTCTTTGGATGTAGCTCTTTTTGTCTTTGATTCTTCAGACACTCTTAACTGAGTAAAACATTTTCTTCCTAGGGACTTTTCTATAGCTATCTTTTGTCTGGATAAAATAGGATCTTGATGTGTTGAGCAAAATTTAGCAAGCCGTTCAAAATCTTCACCATTAAATCCTTTTTCTGAATTCCTTAGAAGCGTAACTGTATGAGGTTGTACAGTTTTCCATTTTGCTTCCCACTGTTCTTGAATGGCAGAAAGATTTGCCAGCAACAGCTCATGATACAATTGTTCAAGCTGAATAAATTTCATTGCTTTCTCATAGTCTTCTTCCTGGAAATATGATTCTGCTATCTGGTGAAGGCAGAGGGGAAGTGCTCTTGAACCCAACTGCTCAACTTCACCTCGTATGAGTGAGAACAGAGACTGCAGAGCTAGCTTTGGGGCTTCTGGTTGATCGTTAGCATTGACTTCGGCAGTCTCTTCATCACCAACAGCATGTGTGGCTGCACTTAGCATCTTTTCTTGTATTAAAGATGCATCATCTGCTGGTGTCTTCTTAATAGTGCCTTTCTTGGTTCTTGTACCTCTTTTTCCAGGTATTTTTTTGTCTTTTCCCAAGAAGTCCTTTCCATCTTTGGGGCCTTCACACAGAACACTTTCTGAGCTCTCACTGGCGGCCACCTCACAGCTGGACACACAGTTTTCATTATTGTTGAGACTATCTTGCTCTAACACTTCAGTTTTCCCCATTGCACTACCACTGCTGGTCAGAAGAGCAGGCCCGTCTCCATCAAGTTGATTTTCATTTTCATCTGATGCAGAAGGCAAGTGTGTTACTCTCCTTTCTGCACTGTCACCAGCATGACACCCATCTTGTGATTCTATCTGCAGACTATATGTAGGAGGATCGCTGTTATCCATTAGCGCATGCTTTGTTGAACCATTTAAAATTTCACGAAGTCCTTCCATGTCTGGGAATCCGAGGCACGGGCAGGGCTACCGCAGGGCTACCGCAGGGCGCGGGCCGCGCTTCTCCCTCCACTCGCTGACATGGCGGCCGACGAGCTGTCACGGAGCTCGCTCACGTCTCCCGCGGCTCGGGCGGATTAGACCCTGCATATCTTCTTTTCTGAGGTATTTGTTCATATATCAATTTTACTTATTTTTTATTTTTTGGTACCAGAAATTGAACTCAGGACCTTGCGCTTGCCAGGCAGGCATAGGTGCCACTAAACTACATCCCCAGCTCATATATCAATTTTAAAAGCAGGGTTCCATATTAGTTTCAGATAAAAAATATAACATGCAGTGTGGCTTATAACAAAATAAAGCTATTCTCTCAAAGTTAAGGAAGCAAGAAGTCTGAAATCAGGGAATCTGAAATGTTGGAAGAAGAGGCCATTCCATGCTTTTCTCCTAACTCCTGGTGGTACCTAACAATTTTTAGCATTCGTGGCTTATCACTTCAATTTGCCTTCATCTTTAAATGGCTTTTGCCTTTGTGTCACTACGTTTCAAGTCTTCTGTCTTTCTCTTATTGACATCTCTCATTGGGTTTTGGCTCACCCTTAATCCAAGGTAATTCTATCTTGAGATCTGTAATTTAATTATATCTGCAAAGATTCTTTCTCTAAATTAGGTCACATTCACAATTTTCACAGGTTAAGGGACAGACATAATTTTTTGCAGTCGTGCTTAAATCTACCACCAGTCATTTGTTTAATTATTATTCCATTTTAAGAATTCTTTATACATTCTGGATACTAGTAATTTATTAGGTATATGATTTACATATATTTTCTCTCAACTTGTGGTTTGTCTTTTCATTCTCTTAACAGTGTCTTTCACAGAGAAAAAAATTATTGATAATAAAGTCCAACTTGTCAGTTTTATGAATTATACTTTTATTGTATCTAAAAACTCCTCACTAAACCTAAAGTCAAATGTGTTTCTTCTTGTGTTTTCTTCTAGAAGTTTTATAGCTTTGCATATAATTTATACCTGTAATCCATTCGGAGTTAGTTCTTATGGTATGAAGTTTGTGTCTGAACTCATTTTTTTCCCATTATGGATGTCCAATTATTCTAGCACTATTTGCTGAAAAAACTCATTTTCCATTTATTTGTGTTTATATATTTGTAAAAACTTTGCTGACTATTTATGCAGGCCTGTTTCTGCACATTTGATTCTCCCCTCTGTATGTCTGTTCTTTCACCTACATTATGCCATCTTGATTAATACAGTATAGCTTTATGTTAAGTCTTGAACCTGTGTTTTGTCAGTTCTCAAACTTGGTTCTTTTTCAGAACTGTGTTGACTATTTCAGAATTTTTGGTACTCCATACTGGAATTAGAATCAGTTTATCGATATTTCATAAACAATTTGCGGGGACTTTGGGTTGGCATTGTATTGGATCAGTAAATCAAGTTAGAAAGAATTAGCTTCTTTTTTTTTTTTTTTTTGGTACCCTGGGGATTGAACTCGAGTCCTTGCACTTGTGCAGCAGGCGGCGAAACCACTGAGCTAAATCCCCAGCTCCAGAATTAGCTTCTTAATAACAATGAAACAAACATGGAGTGTTTCTCCATTCACGTAAATCTTCTGTTATCAATATGTTGCAGTTTTCTGTATACAGATCCAGTACACATTCTGTTAGTATTTCTTTTTTTTCCTCCAGTACCAGAAATCAAACTCAAGACCTTGTGCTTGCCAGGCAGGCATGGTGCAGCCAAGCTACATCCTCAGACCAGTATTTCATTTTTGTGCTAATGTAAATATTTTTGCTTTTTAATTTCTAATTCCAGCCTTTATTGCTGGTGTGCTATAAAGGAATCAGAATTACTTGTTTCAGGAGAGTTTTTAATTCTTTGGACTTTTCTAAATAGAACTATTTCCTCTTCAAAAAAAGACAATTTCCAATCTTTTTTCTATGTGTATATATTTATTAATTTTTGCTTTTCTTGCACCAGACAGGACTTCCATTATTACATTCAGTAGGAGTAATGAGAAGACAAATTTGTTTCATTTCTAATCTTTGGGGGAAATTACTCATTTTCTCATCATTTAGTATGATGTTAGCTATAGTTTTTTTTTGTATACTCTTTATCAGGCTAAAGAAGTTCCCTTCTGTTATAATTTGAGGTTTACCTTCAAAGACTCTGATGTTAAAGACCTGGTCCTGATAGCACTGCTGGGAGGTGGTAAAACATTTAAAAGGTAGGGCTTAGTGGAAGGTCTTTAGATCATTAGTGGCATGCCCTCTGTTGTAGCTTGTGTCTAGATGTCCTCCCAAAGGCTGTGCAGTCTTTCTGAAGGTAGCTAAATCTGGAATGTGTGACGCTAGGATTGAGGGAGTGTGATTACTAAACCACTACACCTGAGTGATTATTTTGGAGCCGCCCTAATCCTGGTAGTCTGAATAAGATAAAAGGAGCAGAAAGATGCTGTTAAGGTCCCTTGTTACCTTTGCTACTATGTGGGTGCCACAAACTGTTTCTCCTCTGCGATGCTTGTTTGCCATCTTTGCCTTGGAGCCAGCTGATTATGGACTGAAACCTCTACAAACTGTGAGCCAAAGATTTCCCTTTCCCTCTAACTTTGGATGTCAGGTATTTTGTCTCAGCAATGAAAGAAAAGTAACTAAGACACCCTCAAAGGGGATTTGGGGACTGACCTTTTCTGCTTTCTTCTCTGATTTGCTTCCTAGCCATGATGTGGACAGTTTTTCTCTGCCACACACTCTGGCAGTGCTATGCTTACTTGTAACAGGCCAAAAGCCACAAGACCAGTTGATCATGGATTTAAATGTCTAAAAATGTGAGCCAAAATAACCCTTTTATCATTATAAGCTATTACCTCAGGTATTTTAGTGTAGTAATGGGAAATTGATGAACACATCTCCTATTGTTAATTTTTAAAACGTTTTATTGTAAACTGGTTTTGAATTTTACAACTGTTTTACATCTCTTAATAGAATCTCATTCATTTTATATTCAGTCTGTATGTGATAAATTTCATTGGTTTGCAATTACTGAATCAATGTTGCATTTCTGGAATGAGCTACTCTTAGTCATGACACAAAATTTTCTTTATATATTGCCAGTTAATGTTTGCTAATATTTTAAGTATATTTATGTCTATGTTCATGAATGATATTATTTTGTAGTTATTTTTCTAATAAGGTATTTAAACAACTTGGATATTAGAGTGTGATATTCTTATAAAAATACAGTAGTTGAAAATTCTTCCCTCTTTTTCTATTTTTTGGAAAATATTTTAGATTATTGACATATTTTCCATCCTCAAGTGTTTGGTATTATTCACTCAGGAATCCATCTGGGCCTACTAGATTCTTTAATTAGATGATTTTAAACTACAAACTAAATATCTTTAATAAATATGGGGACATTCAAGTTATCAATTTCAGCTTCAGTTGTGTTTTCTAAAAAATTGATCCATTTCATCTAAATTTTCAAATTTGTGAGCATAAAGTTCAAGACCTCTATTTTTTCTTAACACTGATGCGTTATGGCTTCTCTCTCTCTCTCTCTCTCTCTCTCTCTCTTTTTTTCTTCCTGGTTACACTGCCTAGAGGCTTATTGATTTCATTGATGTTTAAATGTTGTTATTAATTTTTCCTAATGTTTTTCTGCTTTATATTATTATTTCATTTATTTCTACCCCTTTATTTATTTTCTCATTTCTTCTGCTTATTGAGGGTTTTAGTTACTCTTCATCCTCCGGTTCCATAAAGTAGAAACTTACATTGTTTAATTTAGGTCTTTCTTTCTTGTTTTGTTTTTTTTTTTCTGTATAATTTTGATCCTCTGAATTTCTCTCTAGAAACTACTACAGCAGCAATTTCCAAACTTTTTTTATTTGTTCTTATTTGTTCAAAATGTTTTTTCTTGAGACTTCTTTGAAATATGTTTAGAAATCTGTTGTCTAATTTAGAAATATTTAAAACTTTCCAGGTTTTATTGATTTCTGATATTATTTTGCGATCTGAGAACATATTTTGTATGATTTCTGTTCTTTCAGATTTGTTAAGTTTTGTCTCATGGCCTAGAATACCATGTCTTTAATAAACATTACAGGTGAGTTTAAGGAGAATGTGTATTCTGCTTCTTTTGAATGAAGTTGTCTATCATATAATTAAGTCAAAATGATTGTTAATACTGTTCATACCGTCTATATGCTTACTGAATTTTTACCTGTTTTGTATACAAATTACTAACAGTGTAATACAAATACACTATAATACAGTATTTCTCCCTTCATTTATAACAATTTTTAATTCATATGCTTTGATGCTTGCTTGTTATGTGTAAGCATGTTTAGAATTGTTATGTATTCTTGGAGAATTGACCCCTTTATTGTAATTTTCTTTCTTATTCTTGTTATCTTTCTTGTTCTGTAGTATGCATTTCTAAAATTATAAAAACAATTTTGCTTTTACTTCATTAGTGTTGTCACCCATTCCTTTACTGTCTTTTTAACTAGTGTACTCCAAAATATATTTTATTGAATTCCAAAGTAGCATTCCTATATGAGATATCCCAAATTAAAATCAAGTTATAAAAGCACGAGTTATGAGACCAACTAGTGATAAGACCTGCTTAGACAAATCTGAAATAGATACCAATTTATACCATATCTCACATGAAAGTTTTTCTAATTAATAGACTCATATATTAATAATAGCAAGATAAAGATGTCCGAATAAGACTCTGAAGTGCCATAAGTGAGTTCTAGCTAGGCTGTAAGGAGTCTGCTATTGTTTGCTATCCATGTAAACAGACCTTATCTACTTATGCCAAAAAGGTTAAAGATCTTTATCCAACTAGACATAACTTCAATTGAAGACTAATTTCTAACTACCAGACAGATATTTTCCTAGCAGGTTAATTTTAATATGCAGGAAGGTATCATCTAGATGGCTGCATCATGTGTTTGTAACAGAGACATATGTAATGTATTTTGTGTTCAGGACACTAAGTTTCATGGCTGGTTCAGTCCTTTCCTGAGTATTTTGAAACTCAAAGAAACCCATCAGGCTCTTGAAGAGTATGTTGTTAACAAGATAATTCATCACATCATCTCAAGTCTCCTTCACTTTCTGCACCGAGCTTTGCTTGAAGTGTAGAAGTTATCAGACAACTTCCTTAAAGGATAAAGTGCTATAGAACTCTAAATACTACTACTTGTCATCTGTTATCATCTCCAAATGGCTGATCTGATATTGAGTGTCCTAAAGTAAGCTCTGGGTCTTGGATAAGAATGTATGGCTAATGATCTAGAGCTAGGTCAGATTGTACAAAATAGCTGTAAGTAGGACTCAACGTGCAAAATTAATGTGAGGAATTAGTAGTTGATCCAACACTGTTTTAATTCAATTATAGTACAAATTTACTTCAATTAAAGTAAGCTGATTATATGCTCAGCATACATAAATGGATTTTCTTTGCTTTATAAAATTAATATATTTTATTTTTAGAGCAGAAAATTTGAGCCAAAAATACAGCATTCCCATGTATCCCTTCTCCTATCAGGGTAGTACACTTGCTACAATTAATGAACCAGTATTTATACATTATTATTAACTATTGTTGATAGTTTAGATTAGAGTGAATTCTTTTAAATTTTTATTGACATATTATAATTGCACATATTTGTGGGATATGCTGTGGTAATTCAATGCATGTATACAATATGTAATGATCAAACCAGAGTGATTAGAGATTTCTATATCCTTAAACATTTCATTACTTTTTGTGTTATGAATCTCAATCTCTTCTCTTCTAGTTCTGTATAAAATATATTATTGGGAAATATCATCATATGTAATGATTAAACCAGGTTGATTAGAATTTCTATATCCTTAAACATTTTATTACTTTTTGTGTTATGAATCTTCGATCTCCTCTCTTCTGGTTCTGTACAAAATATATTATTGGGAAATGTCATCACCCTACTGTGCCCTAAAACATTTTTAGTATCTATTATCCAACTTGTTTCTATCTCTCCTCCACCCTCTTCTCCACACTATACTTCCTAACCTCTAGTGACCACTATTCTCTCTACTTTGCTGAAATCAACCTTTTAGATTCCATATCTGAGGAAGGTCATAGAGTATTTCTCTATGTGTGACTTCACTTACATAGTATCTACCAATTTCATCCATGTTGCCACAAATGACAGAATTTTAATCTTTTTGTGGCTGAATAATACTCCATTGTGTACACTACATTGTTTTTATCCCTTCATTTGTAAATGAATACTTCACTTGATTCCATATCTTGGCTAATGTGAGTAGTGCTGCATTAAATATGGAAGTGTAGGCATCTCTTTGATATATTGATTTCTTTCATTTGAATATGTAGTCAGTAGTGATATTGCTATATCATATAGTATTATAGTTCTATTTTTAGATTTTGAGGAAACTTCATACTTTTTTTTCTTAAGCCATTTATGCTGAAGATTGCAGTTTTTCGAATTTTTGCGTGAAATTCATGTATATTTCCTAAAAAAATTCAAGGAACAAGAATTCGAAGAGAAAATTTTATTATGTTCCATTCTTATGAGTGTTTCAAAAATGGAACAGTAAGCATTAAAGGGTTAATAACTGTACTAATTTACATTCTCACCAACAGTGTGTAAGTTTCCCTTTATGTAAATCTTCTTCATCATTTAACTTATGGTCTTTTTTATTATAGCCACTTTAACTTGGGGCTCTACTATTTATATTGTATATTCTATGGGTTTAGACAAATGCATGAGGTATGCATCCACAATTACAGCATCATACAAAATAGTTTCACTGCCCTAATAATAGCTTGTCACTTTACTTTTAACTAATCTGAATCTTCATACACATGATGATGTCTTGTAAATAGCATATAGTTGTCTTCCTTATTTTTTGTGCCATGTTTGTCTTTTAGCTAGTGTTTTAGAGTATTCACATTTAATGTGATTACTGCCAGTTGCCTTAAAATGTATTTTAACTGTTTCTATTTGCTGCACTTGATTCAAATTCAACATAGTATATGATTTTGTTTTATCACTTCTGATGTCATTCATTAAAAAAAAAACTTAGTCGTTTTCCTAAGTTTTGTAATAATACATTTTTAAATAATTAAAGTTCACTCTCAAATAACAGTGCACTCACTTCATGTGTAATAGATTTCTTACAACAGAGTATTTCCAATTTTTCCTTCCCATTCTTTCTAGTATTGCTCTCATTAATTTCACTTATTCGTATATTATAGTCACCTATACATTATTGCTGTTATTTCTATAAAGAAAACAATTCAGAATAAGAACAAGAAAAATTGAATATTTTCTTCTATCCAATTCTATGCCTTCTCTGATACTCATGTGTATCCATTTTTCTGTGCCGTATTCCTATAATATATTTGTTCTGCATGATGAAATTATTTTGTCATTTCTTGCAGAACATATCTGCTGGCAATGAATTATCTTAGTTTTATCGGCTTCAGGTAGTCTTTGTTTCTGCTTCACCTTTGAGGGATAATTGTGTTGGATCTAAGATTCTTGGTTGATTTTTATTTTCCTTTCCACATTTTCAGAATTTAGATATTTAGCTTGCTTTCTATTTGGAGTTTTTCTGATTAGAAGTTTGATTTAGTTCTTATTTTTCTTCTTCTGCAAGAAATGTGTTTTTAACCTCTGTGAGTTTTCCTCAAAATTTTATTTTTTGTCTTTTTTTCTTCAGTTTGAATATAATATCCTTGCATGTGATTTGTTAGGTTTGTTTTTTATTGTACATGTTTGTAGTATATAATAATTATGTTCATTGTGGGTGTAGTTGCTATATGTACACTACGGGGAAAGAGGATGTTACCAGAACCCGTGCAGTGGGTCCTGGTCTCCTGTGAGCCATGACAGCACAAGACCAATTAAATTAAGACAGGAAATAAGACTTAGAGAGGAGGCTGTGTTCTGGGCCTGATCAATGCTGCTCTGGGCAGCAAAGAAGGCACTCTGAGCTTGCCACTATTTATTGGATTCATAGAGAGTAACAGATGACTCAGAGGGTGGCAATAATCCTAAATCAACAAGGATCTTATAATAGGAGGAAATATCAGATGTCTCAGAGGAAGGCAGTAATCCTATGACAATGAGGATCTTATGCTGATGAGGATCTTAGGTTGATGAGAAGCTTATGTTGATTAGGATAGCAAGATGAGCAAAGATGTTCTTACAATAGTACCTAGGATGAGTTAAACTGATAAGGAATTTGTCCCTCCCCAGGTGAAACTTTTTTCTTACTACTTGATTTTCAAGGAACCAGAATGTCTTCAACTGATGTTATCTTGCTTTTGAGCGTCACAGCATCACAGGACCATTGAGGTCTCAGCTGTAACTGGAGGCAAAAATGGGGTTATGTTTCTGCATGTCATAGCTGGCTGGTAGACAAGAAGACTAGGCCTAATCATAATTTAATTGTGAAATGATTTTCCCCAAAAATTATGTAGAATGGCTTTCGACACCCTTTCCCTTCCCTCTTTCCACTTCCCTCCATCTCTTGGATATAAATATATAGGTACATAGATATATACATAGAGAGAGAGACATATAGGTATATAATCATGTTTGCAGTACATAACAATCACTTTCCTCATAAGGACTTGGTACATATATACAGCACATTACAATTCCCTTTTTTTAATCTCAGTTGCCTCCCCTTCAATCCCCCTCCCTCTGTCTCTAGGTTCCCTTCCCATATACTAAAGATCTACCTTGCTATTTTCTATTTCTATTTATGTTCTTTATTTGTATTTTGGGTTTCTCTTATAAGAGAAACCATATAATATTTAATCTTGTGCATCTGATTTATTTCACTTAACAGTATGCTTTCAATGTGATTCAATTTTCCTATAAAGGACTCAAATTTATCCTTCTTTACTGCAGAGTAATATTCCATTGTGTATACATACCACATGTTCTTTATCAATTCATCTGTTGATAGTCATATGTGCAGCTTCAAAGATTTAGCTACTGTGAATTATGCTGCTCTAAACATGGTTATGCATGTATCACTGTAATATGATGTCTTTAACTCTTTCGGGAAGATATCTAGAAAGGAAATAGCTGACTTGAATGGAATTTCTAGTTTTAATTTTTGAGGAATTTCCATACTGATTTTCATAGTAATTGTATTAAATTACACTCCCACCAAGATTTTTTACCCACAGCCCTGTAAGGATTTTTTATCATTTGATTTCTTGAAGATAGCCATTCTTTCTGGAGATGGAATCTCAATGTTGTTTTGTTTCTTATTTCTCTAATGGCCAGTAATGTTAAACATTTTTTTCATGTATTTATTGACCATTTGGACTTCTTCTGAGAAGTGACTGTTCATTTCAGTTACCCATTTTTGATTGATTCTTTTAATTTGGAAGATCAAATTATTTTGAGTTCTTTATATATTCTAGATATTTGTCCTTTGTTTGAGGAGTAACTGGCAAAACTTTTTTTGCATTCCATAGGTTATCACTTCACTCTATTGGTTGTTTCCTTTGTTATGCAGAAGCTTTTTAATTTGATATAATACAATTTGTTGACACATTATTTCTTATGCAAATGAGGTTCTACTCAGGAAGTACTTGCCTAATCCCATTTCTTCAAGTTTTACATATTTTGTTTTCCAACAGATTAAGTGTTTCAGTTTTAATATTTAGATCTTTGATCCATTTTCATTGTGGTTTAGTTCATGGTGAGAGATAGGGGTCTAGGTCTGCTGCATGTGGATAGCCAGTTTGCCTAGCATCATTTTTAAAAGAGACTATCTATCCTTCAGTGAAAGTTTTTGGCCTCCTTGTCAAAGATTAGGTAGCTGGTAGCTGTGTGTGATTGGAGTTGTTTCTGTCATCTCTTCTCTGTTCCATTGATCTGAAAGCATATATATATATATATATATATATATAATTTCCAATACAAGGCTGTTTTTATCATCAGAGCTGTGTAGTATAACTTTAAGTCTGGGATTATGATTCCTCCTGGCCCAGGATTGTTTTAGCTATTCTAGATCTCTTCTGGTTCTATATGAAATTTAGGATTGTTTCTCTAGTTCTGTGAGGAATTCTATTGATATTTTTACTGGGAGTGCATTAAATCTGTATATTAATTTTGGAAGTATGGCCATTTTGACTAAATTGGTTCTGTCTATGCAGGAAAAAGGGATATTTTTTCATTTTCTGTGGTCCTTTTTGATCTGTGTTTTTGGAGTACTATAGTTTTTATTTAAAATTTTTTTCACTTCCTGAGGTTAATTCCTGTTTAATATTTCTTTGTGCTATTGTGAAAAGTATTGTTTTCCTAATTTCTTTTTGTTTGTTTGTTGTTTTTTTTTTTGGTACCAGGGATTGAACTCGGGTCCTTGCGCTTGTGCAGCAGGTGACGAAACCACTGAGCTAAATCCCTGGCCCCCTAATTTCTTTCTTGGTGAGTTTGTTTTTGGTTTACTGGAATGCTATTGATATTTGCATATTGACTTTGTACTCTGCTAATCTACTAACTTGGTTATTAATACTAGGAATCTTTTGGTGGGATTTTTTGAATCTTATATGCAGAGGATCATATCATCTACAAATAATGATAATTTAACTTCTTCGTTTCTTATAATGAAACCGTTTCATTTCTTTCTGTTGCCTGATTCTTTGGCTAATCTTTCAAAATCCACACTGAACAGGAATGGTGATAGTGGGTAGCCTTTTCTTGTCTCTGATTTTAGAGGGAAAGCTTTCAGTCTCTCCCTACTTATTGTGATATTGGCTATTACCTTGTCAGAAATGGCTTTTATCACATTGAAATAAAATCCTTTTACATCTATTTTCTTTAGGATTCTTTTTATCTTGAACAGCTGTTGGATTTTGTTAATGTCTTTTGGTGTGTTTATTGAGATGATAATGTAACTATTTTCCTTGCTTCCGTTTATGTGGCATATTACATTTATTGATTTGCGTATGTTGAACCATCCCTGCATCCCTGGAATGAATCTTACATGGTCATTATATATGTTCTTTTTAAAGATTTCTTGCATTCTGTTTGCCAGTACCTTACTGAGGATTTTTGCATGTATATTTATTAAAGAGGTTGGAATGTACTTGCCTATTTTGGATGTTGGATGGATACTTATCTGGTTTTGGAATCAGGGTAATGCTCCCTTACAGAAATGACTTCGGGGTACTATTTCACGTTCAGTTTCATTACACATTTTCAGAAATACTGGCATTAGATCTTTTCTAATATTCTTTTTTAAAAAATTATTTTATTGGAACATTTTAGGTATACAATATACATTTATCATTGAAAATTTGCACCTTTACATAATCTCTCTTGGTTCTTATTTTT